>JAODIE010000007.1:1193649-1364639 GCA_027575565.1 Diploeciton nevermanni
ATCATAACACTAAATTATTTCAATGTTAATTAATAGAACAACTCTTGTGCCCCAAGGTGCAGCGTGAGAAATAAATCAACAAAACCGATTTAAAACAAAAACAATAACTAGTTATTCAATCTGCATATTTTGTCAGCAGTAATGGCACGCTCACGCTATAAGTTTATTGTTTTCCCTTGAAATGTGTTGGTGCTTTAGCGGGTCGTACAAAAGGTTATTGGGGACCGTTCATGGCCCGCGAGCCGTAGTTTTCCAACCCCTGCTCTAAATGCTAAATTTCTTTAAAAGTGAAATATTTGTATGAGAGATTAAAAGACAAAGAATTTTTCAAATTCACTTAACCAAAAATAATTACATTAAGATATAATTTTAGCTTAAATTCTTGCTTTAATCCAACAGTAATATTTAATTTTCTTTAATTTTTTTGTATTTTGGAGAAATATATTCATTGAAATTTTCTCTTTTTAATTAAATGTCTGACTTTTTATGATTTTAATGTTTGATTGACATTTGCAGATCTAAATAACAATTAAAGGAGTTACTAAATAATACTTAAATAAGAATAAGATTAGATTATAAATTTATTTTGCTTCTAATTTCTGATGTTTTGATTATTAATATAAAAACTTATGATGAGCAATTTTTCTATTTTATCACTTGTAAATTTTTCGCTCAAATCAAATATCCAACTCTTCTAGTGCAACCCATTTTCCGCTTGTTTGCTATTTGATGTCGATCTTTGTTTGCATCTTGTACCTGCATTACCGTATCGCAATGCGAATAAACAACACTCATACCTCTCAACACAAGCCATATAAAAAATCAATTCATGGGAACACAGTCACGTTCTCGGTGCCATTATTCAATGTTCTCATTGCTCAATGGTGAAATGTGAAACATTACCCACATTTGCGCCGCTTGTCGCGCACTCACATTCATTCCTGCTGCACCACTCGTATGCTCTCGATGTGCACACTCACCCTGGCATTTGGCACGTTTTAAACTCAGCTTCAGCATGCACCCTCGACATGTTTGCTGTGAGACACACTCTACGTTTCTATTAAAAGCTTGTCGTCACAAATGAAAACGCGGCAAATCTACGATGATTCAATGATTGATTGCGAGAATGTATTAAAAAACCACATGGTAAACGAATTGGAAAAAAGCACCCGGCGCCGCATGAGGACAATAAACGCAACGTAAATGTATGAATAAGTATAGTTGTATACTAAGCCTATGTAGAATATATGTGTTGTTTTCTATTTTTTAGTTTCAGTAGTGTTTGGATTGTTCATGAATGAGTGTGCCCGGTGACGCGTGTGTTTTAACAAATAAAGCCTTTTACGATTCGCATGGACGACGAAAACATATGCGCACACACTAAAATAATATGACGGCATAAAGTTTATTGCTTTTTACAATTACCTCACTTTTCTGAACCTCGTTTTTTCTGTGCTGCGTGGGGACGATTCAATGACTTTATACGAACCAATACAATATTCTTCGGTGGAAGAATTAATCGGAAGAGAATTAAAAATTTTAAGTTGTTGTATAAGAAAAATTTGAAATTGTTTTTGAAATAACGTTTTAGACTTTCATCCCGGATTGGTGTCAGTTCAAGATCCACTCTTAAATTGAAACCGGGATAAACGCATTTAACAGAAAAATACATTGCTCTCCGAAGGTCAAAAAGATTAATTTGTTACAATATCAATATGATTTCTAAGTCACAATCAACATGTAGCAAAGATTAAACTCATAAAAGATTATCTTAATCTCTCTAATCCATATCATAGCTTCGGTTTTTACTAGTTCTTGTATTGTTTGTAAATATACGAGCACAATTCTATTTTCTTTAAAATGAAAACTGAACTATATTTATCCACCTCGGGGCAATTTCCAGACAAAGGCGAGGGAGATTAGTATAATCCGTTTGAATTATTAATGAAACAGCCAGGAGACATGTCTCTTGCCGCAATTAACAAGCAGTGCGGAGCGAGAAAGCTGCGTAATTGATGTAATTTATTTCGGAGCTCTCATTAGAAAGAAGGTTGTGCATCTTTTATTTGACTGCTTTTACTTTTGCTTTTGTCTAATGGAAGACGAAACATTTAATTTGATCAGGCTGTTACACCACAACAATAAATTTATTCGAATAAAATGGAGAATAAAAGTTGGAACTGCTTTTTGATTGTACTGGAATGTTCTGAAGTAAATGCAACTAAAAATGTTATTTAATTCTGGATTTTATGCTTTTATCTATTACTTAGCATGAGAATATAATATGTTATAAGCCAACAAATATTTTAGATTGGGCGATACTCTAATTATATAGGCGATTTAGTTTGTTCCAAAAATATAAAATGATTAAGCAGTACGACTTATGTTATTTTAATCAGTTTTCACTTGTAATTTTGAGGTTAGGTAACTTGCAGAAATGCGGTTTTGGTTTGTTGCTATCTTCACTTTTCTATTGCGCTTATATATGCTTACTTTAACACTTCTTTCGTAGTAATTATTGATTGAATTTCAAATGCATATTGTACAGACATCTTTTATTTCAGCCGTAAAATCTAGTAAACCTAGTAAACACATTTATATATTTCTATAATACAATTTCTAAAAGATTAATATTCCTCAAGCAATCGAAATAGGATGATTTGATGAAGATGAAAAATGATCAACGTTGACAAATCGTCCACGTTTTGTATAACTTCTTACCGCCTTCTTCTTCGACGTCCGTGATTCATGCATGTTTTGCTAACGGTTGCCAAAAGTACTACAAAAAATATGCAAATCTCTCTGCTGACAGCACCTCCCTGCATTTGGTATGTATGCCGCCGCCTAACCCAAGTGGAGCGGCTTTTAATCTACAGTTAACTCTCACGACAAGGGCGCATTTGCTCAGCCGCCCGCGAAAGTCGTTGGCAAAGATTGCATGCGCTACCACCATATCCGTCGTCGCTCGTTGAGGTCGCTGGTTCATCAATCATTCACATTCAAATTGAGTTGAGCGGCTTACAAACCGGCATCATGTTACCTCTAGCACACAGTATATTATACCATCTACAATTAATGATGGAGGAGATGTCATCGCAAGATATAAAAGTTACGCTTTATTGACAAGCATTGTGGTTGAAATTGAACAAAAGCAATTTCTCTCTTCATTGACATCAGGCAAGATCAAACCAAAATCTGTGAAACATGTTGATTGTGCCGGTGGTGCTTATAATTTGAAGAATATTACAGATCAAGTATAAACGTATAATCAATGCCATTTTCGTGGCATTGCTGATATCACCATCGTGGAGGTTAGTAACATCTTTCTCGTTTGCTTTCGAGTGATTTATATGCTCTCAGAAGCCAACTAGCAAGCTGGGTGAATTTATAGAGCGTGTGTCAAGACCGTCGACGACACCACATGCCCGCTGATAACACCTCAAGACACACTAGGCATATGATCTATGACCACCTAGCTGGCTTCCATATGTGACGACAAAAAGAGACATGAATTATGTTATATCTAGCACTAAATTACTAGCGAAACTTTGATGGCAATCGTAGAATGAATACTCGAACACTTCAAGTTAATTCTAAAATTAATTATGGTTTTTGAATTATATTTCAGTGACGCTGTGGTGTTTCATAATCTGAAAATCCGTCTTTATTGTGTTCTAGACTAAAACTTATTATCTTTCAAAATTCTAGAATTATGAATAAAAATTAAAGAAGTTTGAGGAAAAAAATGTCGGATTTTGTTTTCCAAGGCTATCATTTTATGTGTTTTATAAATATTTATATAAAAATTAATGTATCTAAATGGAAACCGGTTTACTTAGGTATTACAATTTTTGTTTGCTTATTTGTTTATTAATTATGGCAAGAATAATATAAAAAATAAGCATATAGATTAAGGTTAGGCATATAGGCAACCAATATAACTAGTTGTCACTACTTGTAGCACCCCCTAATTTACATATCACTTCTTCACTCACTATATAAATCACTAGTTTTGCACCTACCAACTCACATTTCTCTTTCAGCTCCAGCCCAATCCACACGATGCCTCCGCGCCCGAAAGCCGTTCTCGATGAACTAATTCAAGACTTCAGCTGCCCTCATTGCACCAACTACATGCACCCCCCAATTCGCCAGTGCTCTACCGGGCACAACTATTGCCACAATTGCCATCAACGAATGCGCCTCTGCCCAATCTGTCTGCAATCCCTTCAATATACATCAAGAGCCTTCGTTTTGGAAAAACTTCATTCCAAGCTGAATTTCCCGTGCAGATTCTCCAGCAAAGGATGTCAACTGAAAGTGCCCGGCCCACTGATCCAGCGCCATGAATACGGCTGCAAATTTGGCGCTGGTACTTGTCCTCTGAAGAAGTTGAGCGCATGCACCTGGCATGGAAGATCCCATCAGCTTGTCGGACATTGCTTAAGCAAACATCGCAGCAACATTTTTCGAAGTAACATCCAACGACTTACATGTGTAAATTTCGCTCATACTGGACCAGCTGCTTCTACTGCGTATTATCTGCTTTTTTATGCGTTCCAAGAGTTCTTTAAGTGCGTCTGGGAGATTGACTTTAATACTGGTGTCATGCGGTGGTGTGTGTTTAAGATGATCACAGAGCAATTAGATACCCACAAAGTATATGATTTTATTATTGAGATTCATAATCAGTTTGATGATCAGCAGAGGTTGATTGTTAAGGGGGCTTGTCCTACGATTGAACAGGATGATGATAGTGAGATTAATAATGTACAGTATGTTGTAACGCATTATGATATGGTGAAAAAATTTTGCAAGGAGGATGAGTTGCCTTATGTTATTAAGATATTTCCGAGAAATGTTGCGATTCACTTGCCACAATGATGCTCTTTAGATGTATGATAATTGTACATATTAATTTATAGAATCTAGAAGTATAGAATTTAAATTTTAACCGATTCTCATTGATTTACATAAACAAGAATATCAACAAGAATTTCATCAAATTTTACATTATGCTATTGTCTCATTTTTATTTAAAATTACGACTTTGTATTTACAGTATTCTTGAGTGAGGTCACAAAGTGTTCATTCATTATATTGATGAAATTAAATTACTTACTTAATATTGATTTGTGAAACGTTTTTTGCTTGTTGATAATACTGATACTGAAGAAGAAAGTAAACTAGAAACGTTTTACAAATCAATATTAAGTAAGTAATATAGTTAAGTTTCATCATCAACATAATGAATAATTTGTATTTAACTAATGCAGTTTACCTCTTCGGTGAATGAAAACATTAAAAACGAAGTAATGGAATAATAATTATTTGTTAGCTCTCAAATTTTTATTTAATGTCAATTAATGTTTTAATTAAAGTTTGTTTGCAATAATAATAAACAAAAATAAAATATTTAGTTCTAAGTTATAATTTAGATAGTATGATTGTTGTCGTTCTTCTTTATAGTACTATACAACAAAATTCAGTTTCTTTCAACCCTTTTATTGCTTACTTATCCAATTCTGAAGAAACCAAGCCAGGTAGAAATTGTTAATCCTTTTGAGCTAGTTTTAATGTCTCTTAATAGGATTATTCCATCTTATTCATCTCTTTAGCTGCTGGGCCAACTTAATCTACTTAAATACAGCATTTTGCAAATTAATGTCATACTCATTAGTTATTCTTTCCCTTACCCAAAATAAGATCAAAACAGGCGTATAAATATTGTGCAAATCTCCATGGTTATCACTTTCAACTGTCAAGTGAAGTCAACAGTACAACTTGTTATCTTCGTATTGATATTTATATTGATCATATACCAAATTTGATATATTGATATATTGGTATTGATATACCAAAATTTATATCAATATTGAGATGTTGTCCCCAACTGATACTCTGATGCACTCCCTGCTGCAAGAGTTCGAATGTCCAGTCTGCACCCAACACATGCACCCTCCAATCCGACAGTGTATGGTAGGCCACAGCTTCTGCAACGAATGCTACAAGAAACTCAAGACATGTCCAACATGTCGCCAAGTGCTCAGTTTCTCTTCACGATCATTTGTTTTGGAGAAACTCCACTCGAAACTAAAGTTCCCTTGCAAATATCTTGAGTTTGGATGTCAGGAGCGACTAGGAGGTGATCTCATCGAAGCCCATGAATTCCAGTGCCGCCACGGTGGTAATAGTTGTCCACTGAAGATCATCAACGACTGTAATTGGTATGGCAGAGGGAAAGACATTGTTGAACATTGTAAGGAACATCATCCGAACAACATCTTCTGCAGTAATATCCAACGGTTGACTTGTTCCAACTTCCTGAGAGATGGACAGACATCAACTGCGAGTTACTACATGGTCTTCTTTGCTTTCCGGGAAGTCTTTAAGTGTGTGTGGGAAGTTAATTTTGTTACTGGTTTTATGCGATGGTGTGTGTTTAGAGTTTTAACCGAACAGAGGAGCAACGGCGAGGTATATGATTTCATAATCGATATTCAGAATCAACATGCACCAGGGCACAAGTTGGCTATGAAGAGTGTGTGTCCGGAATTGGAACAAGGACAGGAGGAAGAGTTCAATAACTATCAGTTCGTGTTTACTCATTATGATATGGTAAAGAGTTTCTGTAAGGATAATGATTTGACCTATACTGTGAAGATTGTTCAAAGAATTGTTGATTTTGGTATTTCGGCTGACTAATATATCTTCAACATTGTTATTAATATTAAGAATTAACAATAAGCAATTAATAGAATCAATTTTAAACATACACCCTGCCTTATATTAATAAAAATACATAATAGTAGAATGATCGGATGGCGTGTTGGCAAATAGAGCTTCCTAATCGCATCAATCTTGCGATGCGTTTGGCTAATGTTCCCACAATGTCTGAACAACAAGTTTGTGGCTACCTTGGGCTTTGCGCTACATGTTGGACACGACCATAATCCACCCCTTCATCTCCATTGAGACCCATGTTGGTTTGTGCTTGATGTTTACAGCTGTATTATAAAAGTAGGTAACCCAATGCGCGCTTATCGATTGTTCTCGGATTGGTAACCAAACCGAACGTTGTCAAACAATGCGTTTGACTGTATTTGGCTGATAAACGGTA
Source organism: Diploeciton nevermanni (assembly GCA_027575565.1). Taxonomy (NCBI): domain Eukaryota; kingdom Metazoa; phylum Arthropoda; class Insecta; order Coleoptera; family Staphylinidae; genus Diploeciton; species Diploeciton nevermanni. Next base: position 1,200,770 of record JAODIE010000007.1, read on the forward strand.
ACAAATGTTGTTAGTTATTCGTTGCATTCTCTGCACTAAGCGTGTTATTGATTCAGAGCAATGAACTAAATAATTGCAGCAAAAATTCCGCTCCGTTAATCGAATATCAGCATACGATCTGTTTGCAACAAAGCGCAGATAATTTAATAATTCATTCACCCAATATCAGTCTCCTGCTGATTTTCATATAAATGCATTAGGGCATGCTAGAATTTTGACTATTTTTGCAAAGTTATTACGTAAATTGTGTTTGATTCCCCAACTACCATGTCTTTGGTATTGCAGAAAACAACAGGAAAAAAACCGCCGTAACAGAATCCAATAGAGATAACTTCATCGATAATTAAATTGCCTTTTCAGAAGCGTGACAAATACACACTTTGCACAAAGCCCTCCAGGAAGAGACGTACGAGCCAATGTCATCGAAATAATGATAATTAATTAACCTTTTTGTTTCGTCGCTAGTTGCATGGCTTCCCACTTCTCTCGCAGCTTAATGGTTGAATCGATTAGTATGGGTAGAATATCTCTGTGTGTTTCGTTATAGTTTCGTTATAGGATTCATATTTATTGGAAGATGCGAGGAAACTTTATGGAGCTGCGTGGAAGAAACTTGATCAGATTAGCGCGATTAGTTATTGAGACATCATAGCCATCGATGAGGCATGTTAGCATCGTAAATCCAAAAGATGAGAGCTAATGTTTCAGTATGACCCGTATATTGAGCTAATCTTCTTTTGCAAGCTTGGAAAGCTTTCAGGAACGCTGAATGAATGCTGCTGCTGTTCAAAGTTGGACACACGCTCAGAATATTAGATAAAAGAAGTGCTATCAATCATTTCTTTCCGAGATTTTACCATTTAGTACATGATTTGCGATTAAAGCCAGTTAGGGAAGAAAAACCTCATCAGAGATTATATTTAAAGAAATGAGTTTCATTTTTGGTATAATATTTTATAAAATGTATGGAAACAAACACAAAATGTAATGCCTTAGAATAGGCAACCAATAAAAATATTATTTATTCATAAATAAATTATTAATTTGCAGATATGAAACTAACAAATTTAATATTTAGTTACTTTAATAAATGTATTTTCTTATTATTTTCTCATAACCTAGTATTTGGTTTTATTTGGCAAATGCTGTGACGGAAAAAAAACATACATTTTGTGAATTTACTATTAGCAAGTTTAATCTAAAGTTTAAAGTTCTATTAATAAAGAAATAATTCAATGTCTGGTACCCAGTGCTGCTTATTACTCTTTGTGACATTTGGTTTCCTAATCGGTCCTATTTAATCCTGCCCTGGTTTCTCCGCTTTCTTGGACTTTGCGACCGACATCTTACAGCTGCCTTTCATTTCTTTTTTCAGCTTTTTCTTAATTTCTTTGCTGCACTCTAAAGAAATATGAGAGTCATTGCAACGAATAAAAATTCACTCTTAAGAAATGATCGCATAATTAAGCCGCCCCCGCCGAAAGTTGATGCTGACTGGCGGTACAAGAATCGCCATCTTAAACTATGCAAACTTTTGTCATTCATCATAGACTGCAATCACAGTTACTTCATTTTTATTAATTAAAAAGTAATTATCTGCTGCCAAAACACTTAGTATATCAATTAGTTTAGTTTATCACTATAGGGTATGGCCTAAAAAGTTTATTGCAAAATAAAATATCATTTGCAATTTATAAAGATTTATTTATAAAATTTCATATTACCAGAGAATAATTATCTACCAAGAATGTTGATATCACAAGGAGAGATGACAGCTTGACTTGTTCAACTTACTCTAAATTTATCAAAATTTTCAGCAATAATAAAGAATTTATTGTACTTGTGTTTTTATTTCGCCTAATTTATTTATTTCAAAGTAACTCACAAAATATAAAGTTTTTGTTGATTTATATAACTAAAATTGATTTGCACCTGGAGTAAAATGGTGGCAGTAACGGCAATTCATATTCCGGAAACACGTGCACGAAATAATTGCATTGACTTTTCGCCGGTTTTGTAAAACGTGTCACGCTGGCTACTTGCACGGCCCTCACAAAATGCCATTACTTTGGATATTTTATTTATTATGTTTTACATTTACAACTTAAACTTTTTCTGCTTCAGCATAAATTGAACGGTGTCACGTCGACTTTTATTTCAGTCCGCATTTGCATTTGCTCTTTTACGATTTTTATTGAGTGTGCAATTTTGCAATAGGTATTGGAACAATATTTATAAAGTTGTACAAGTGTAAATAATTTGCGTGCTTCAATTTGGGAGTATAGATATAATGTATTGATTTATGAAGAATTAAACTAAATTTGGTTTATTTATTGTTGAACAAATTATGCCACTCATAAATATTGATCATCAATCTTATTAAGTTTAATGTTTCTTTGGATTTCATCACTTATTTGATATAAGTAAATTAGTTTTGCTTTTGGAAATAAATAGAAGAATTAAGTGGCAATTAGCAATAAATGAGGTAAATGCTGTCATCTATTTCACTGTTACTACATCCTTAGAAATTGTTGAGTGTGATCAGAATGTGTTTAATATTTATTATGTATCTTTCCAATTAACACACTATATAAAAACAAATTAAATATTCAATAAACATAACACTGAAGATGGCAACAAGCCGAAAAGGTTTTACAAATCAATATCAACTAAGTGTTATAGTTAAATCTTTATTAAATGTAATTCACATTTTGATTTTCCAATCTAAATATTAAGAAACATTTGATTAATCTATGCAAGCACCCTTTCTAAGCTCCAACCAAATTTACTTTCCTAATCCCACTAAAACTTTGAAACCCGTCAGACACACAACAAACCTTAGTTTAAGCAAACATGCAAATGTGTCCACAAACAATTTAAATACCTTGAATTCTCCAATTCAAATGATACACCCCTTGCCAATCTTTCTTTTATTCGCACTGAACAACCGTGTCACAGAATTTCAGAGCAAATAATCACCGTTGCTGTGGTAGCATCAAGCAACCACAATACGAAGCACCACATACCATCAGCAACAACAGGAGGAAATACACATTGTAAGTAAAAAATCTGCAACTACTCGGATTGTGGTCTTTTCAACGAGTTGGTGTCCATGTGCGCAAGTGTAAAGCAACTCGACCGTGCAACCCGAAAACCCACTCGGAAAACTCTCCACGCCGGGTTGATCTCTCCCGCATTGGGTTTCGCAACTCCGCACGCAAACGTTTTTGCACATTCATGCGAACTTATCGGTCATTCTCACACACTGCGGCAAGAGGACCGTTAGAACTAGATGCAAATCTAAATCTGCTAAATCCCTGCTCTCCAGGCTAATCTGACATTCTCAGTGCTCGAACAAGTTATTGTAGCTTGGCGGTGAGCTTATTGAAAATGTGGAGTTCTTTGTAGGTAACAACCTGTATCAGAGGTGATTATGCAACTATTTGCATTTGTGTGTATATCTCAGACTGGAATTGTTATTTTCTTACGTTCTCAAATCAAGAGCATTTCTTATCTATTCCAATTACCTATCATGAAGGAAAGCATTTTGCCAAATCGACTTGCCATTAGACCATTAGTGATTAGAAATCAATATCAGCGCAAATACAGCGAGGTCATTCCAAATCGGTTTTAGTTGTAGCAATGCGATGGTTTTTTGCGCAAAATGAAATGTGTTATGCTGAAGCAATTTGAATCGTACATTTGGATAAGGTTAAAATGTAATTTAGGATAAAGAGCAAAAACTATTCTTTCTTCTATATTCCAAATATCAATCAGGTGTTACAATAATTCAATTTAATATCATAACTTTCCTAGCATTTGTCAACTCAATGCCAGAACACGACAGTACCAATTACTCCAAATCGAGTTTTCTCTAATAACTTTTATATAATAATAAATTGCATATAAACAATCGTATGCTTTTCAGCTATGGAAAAACCATAATTAAACCATCGTCTAGAAAATTATTATAAAATAATAATAATAATAATAATAATAATACAAAGAATAATAGTTATAATAATATAATTTTTGCCACGCACCGTAGCAGAGTTGGTAAGCCGTCTGATCGTAGCAGTGACAGCGATGTACATATTTTGGAGACATATATTCAAATCCTGCTGAGGGTATATTGAATATAATATATATTTCCACCAGTTTCAGTCCCAATAACTGCTAAGTTATTTGGTCAAGTACGGTGTTGGTATCCGGCATGGTTGCAGTACGCTGCAAACGTAACAATAACAGGTTTTTTTGCAATTAGGTAGAAGTGCGAAATTAGCGGTTCTTGAAGACTTTTCGGTTTTTCATAAATCATCTACATGATAAACAGCATATTAAAGGACAATATGGCTACAATATTTTATATATCTTCATAAATAAATATTTTAGACTAATTTTCGTTTTCACAGTGATTTAATCCGTTTCAATTAGCCATTCTCTAATTATGGTTAATACAGGCCTAGAGCGCTTTTGTCAGTTTTTTTGCGGATTTGCAGGTTCTACCTAAAACTCGCGTGTGGTGATAATTACCAGCAAATTGCGCTGAGTAATTATTTTTAAGTCGAGCAAAAATCAGCGTTTTTCTCGCAGCTGTGCACATGGCAGTGCATGTGGCACTTGACCAATTTGCCTGTCTTCAATTTTCAATTATTCTAATAATGGACACGGAAAACAAGCCCACGCACGCTAACTGTGTGGCACTTGAAAACGCCAAATAGTAATTCAATTCAATTATTTTTGTTGTTGTTTATTTTGTTCATTATTTAATGTAGGTGTTGTTTTTTTTTTAAATTTTTGTTGATAAAGTAATATGAGAATAAGATCAAAGCAAAATGCATGTTGCACCTACATTGTTCCAAAGCGCACAATATAGGCTCTGTTATATTCCATTAGGTTGCATTCTTGTACTGAACTATTGGTAAGATGTGAGAATATGCAGTGTGAGTTGTTTACAGCAGGAGCCTACCACCTTTTTCAGACATTGAATTTGATTGACAGTGTATGAAACTGGTACGCCAGACTCATGAATATAATATTCTTCGATATGATAAACTGAACATAGCATTAAATTATTTCAAAGATGTAGCGTGAGAAATAAATTGACAGAACAGATAAAAAACAAAGAAAACAATAATTTGTTATCCAATCCGCACAAAATTGTCAGCAGTAAAGCCACGCTTACGCTATAAGCTTGTTGTTTTTTCTTGAATTATCTTGGTGCTTTGGCGAGCCTTACAAAAAGTTGTTATTGGCCGTGTACGGCCCGCGAGCCGTACGTTGCCGACCTCTGGTATACATTTTCAAATTAAAACAAACTGAGTGACTTCTCTAAAATTTTTGATGCTTAATGGATTGTTATATGATTTCTTAATTATAGCAATTTTTTTAGTTATTACCGTCACTATGAACTCCTATATAGTTTAGAATTGTCAAATCTTGTCGAGACCATGGTTTGTGCTGCTATTAAACGCACTTTTCCATTCTATTTTGTATAATATAGATTTAGTCAATATTATTGAACTAAATTGAGATTTTATTTGAACAATTAAAGTTTACAAAAATTCTCTCCTAGTTTTGATAAGTAAGTAAATTTGTAAGTATGTAAAGTTTTCGTCATTTGGCAGGTGTTATAAAGCAACGTGTGACGATGCGTCGCGTACCGAGGGAAACTTTTCAAATTTCGATAGTAATGAGTTACGTGCAAATGGCGCATGCATCATCGTATGATTGCACAAGTCTTTTGTTAGAAGAACATCCACAGAATATGTAAATACAAGAGCTCGCGGATTCAACATTAATATTACACACCAAAACCTCAATAAAACGTGATGCACAGAAAATTTTTTAATTCTTCTTTTAACAAAATATCTATAATTGAAACATCTCTTAATAGGATTGCATCAGCAAAAAATTTTCATAAATCTTGTAACTTTGAATAGTTTCCGAAATTATGCACTTGGGCTATTAAAATGATTTACTCATATAATATGTGCGTGAAAAATTGTCACCTTCATGCTGGTCCCGTAACCTACCCATTTACGGATGCAAAATTAAGACATAAATTTTGATATAGTACGAAGAAGCACTTTATAGGGTTGGCTCGAACTCGGACTTAATTAACTCGCGCTTAATTACATCGCGTAGCGCGGGCTGAAAGAAGATAACTACACCAGTTAACGAAATCGAGAGAGAAAAAGGTGGATTTTGTAATGAAATTTAGGTTAACAAGTATTGCAAAGTTTTGTAAGTTAATAAATGTTCATTTATTGTAATTTACAAAGATATATTAAATAGCTAGATTTTGGCTACAATTTTTATTTCGCGGATTGTCAAATGGTTTTGAAACTATTTGTTTCAAACTTGAGCAACTGCATTTATATTGCTCGTTAGTTTCTAAGAAAAATTAATATAATTGAACTCAAAACAGAAGAATGTGGTTGAGTGTGGTTATGAAGTGTTTGATATGAAACTTAACTAGAACACATAGTATATATTTGTTAGAATTTATTAGTAGGTAGTACAAAACACTTTCAATAGCTCGCATAAAACCTCCCTGTCGCCCCCAAACAATTATTTAAGATTCGCTTGACTTGTGTCATCTACGTGACCACTCGTTATTCTTACTGCTTACTACTTACTACTATCTATCAAAGAAGACGTAGTCATAACTACACCTCTGTAGGTAAAACAAAACATACTCATTGTCGTGGCAATACATCCATAGCCATCTTACTGAATCACATCTAACATATTTATTGATAAAACGTTTTATATGGTATATAGTAAGTGTTAAGAAGAATACACTTGTTTAAGACCAAATTGATAATATAATTAAGATACTCTACTCCCTATATATTTAATTTTTATATTGTAGTTATCAAATAGGAGTTTTCTGTAAAAAGATTATTACTTTAACTTATATAATACTCTTATAACCCAAGTTTTAAAGTAGAACATTGTAGAATCTAAAACGAGTTAGAAAATACAGAGCGTAGACGGTCGAAGTGAGATAGACTTGTTCTTTCCACGCGTATTTTTACTCACATTTTTAAATTCAATTAACAACATCAGTTACACTCAATTACTATAGATAGTGACTTCCTTTAACTCGCAGCTTTATCCGTATGCATGTATACACTTCCTATTGTCCATTACGCAACACCCACCTGCACCTGCATACTCTGACGATATTGCACAGTCCACAAGAGACACATTAAATGAGCACTACCACAACTATGCTATGTCCTTACTGTAGGAGAGCAGTAAATACCAACCGCTGGCGACGCTCCGAAAATTCTACCTCATATAGGATTCTCAACTGAAGCCAGAACTAGTTGTTCCAGAAGTTGACCAATACCGGGCATGTGGGTTGAGCTGGACGTGCAACTTTGGAATAAAAGGCGATAGTTTGCACTGGACTAGTGATGTACAAACGAGGGTGTCTGTTTGCGGAATGTAGAAGTTTAGTTTTGTTGTGGATATTGTCGATGTTGTCTAAGAGCGAAAGCAAGGAACAGAAATAGTGGTCGCCTGGGAAATTGTTATTGATTGCTGCAGATCGCCAATTCGGACTTGCACTACACACTGTAAAGACAAATACTATCAATACATTGGTAGTGCGAGTATCAATGCGGTTGGTGTAATGAAATATGTAGAATCGGACAGATGTAAACTTAGGTAACTTTTATCGCACTCGATTTGCGATATCACAAAGTTCTCCATAGGGTTTCAACAGCAAGAAGACAAATGATTTAAATTGCATTGGGTTAATAGGTTACACTAACCATAAATTGCTTAAACAAAATCCTATATTCTATATTACTTGGCATACTTTTGGCCTTGACATCAATCTCTCCAAGTCTCTCTCAATCTCCAAGTTTCATATTGCATCAATAATTCTATTTCCTCAACTTCCTGCTGGACCTCCAACTGGAGTTCGCATAGAATTTCTACCGAAAGTCATCAGCCAATTCGCTCACAACCAATATTATATTTTATTCGTGATGTCAGCATGGTTCCAGCATGGTAGTCTTCAACTAACCATTGACATTTCTAGATTTTCCTATATCTTACCCGTCGTTCGGTGTGCAGATTTGCTCGCGTTCAATGCGTTCACGTACACAAACGAGTGTTTTCTCAGTACTTTCAACATTGCTCACCAGCAGGGTTGCTTTCTACCTCTCAGCACGTATGTGTCAACTATGACCGGCATTGTGGCATTCAAGGTGAATGTTGGAAATCTCTATTGAAATATGAAATGAAGGCGCGATGCAATTTCTTGCTATATTACGTATATACTGGGAAACAAAGGTTTAGGGAAGTACTCTTTCATGATTTTCTTAGAAAACGGCTTTCTCAAACTTCTTGAATCGTTCATCGTTTTTTTTTTGTAGTTTTGATTTTAGTGTTTGACCGAATTTTTGTTACGATTTGATATATTGTCCCATAACTTCCGTAATTATTGTTAGATTATTTAATTGTTCTGAATAACAATTCGTGAATAGATATTGAAGAATTGTATAGAAACTTAATTTCTTTATTTTTAATAGTTCCAAAGTTATAAGTTCTTAAAATGAATTATAAGAAAGTACAGACGCTGATGTGCTGAACGCATATTCCGAACAAATATACATTTGGAATGAAATGAAAGTATGAGTTGCCCAATACGACACTAGTATTCAAATTTTCTTGACGCACTTATTTTTTGAGATAGAATTTTTCTTAGTCGAAAATTTAAATTTTGATTTTTACTCATTTCTGCAACTGCAATAGTTCTAAATAATTCTGAAGCGAGCAATGCATGCTTGCTTGCTCTGTTTGTTTACAGAAGATAAAGATTTAAATGAAAGCATGCGTAGTGCTGTGTGCACACACAATTACGACACAGTGTGTCACGATACACATGCTCACTCAACATCTACAATGCGGTAGAGGTATTATATTACTTAAAAGCATTGCTCGCAGAACGCAGAGTGAGTGATTCGACCTATTGCAGTCGCGAAAATGAGCATTTTTCGACTAAAAAAATTTCACCTCAAAAATTAAATGCGCCAAGAAAATTGTATTGCTAGTGTCGTATTAGGCAACTCTTACTGAGTCAAATAAACATACTTTCATTACATTCCAAATGTATATTTGTTCGGAATTTACGTTCATATCAGCGCTTTTGCACAAAAATTCACTTTAATAACTAATATCTTGCGAACTATTAAAGATAAACAAATTACGTATCCAATCAAGTTTTCAATATCTATCCACGAATTGTTATTCAGAACAATCTTTTATCAATCAATTATCTAACAATAATTACGGAAGATATGGAACAATATATCAAATCGTAACCAAAATTTGGCCAATCACTAAAATTACAATTAAAAAAAAAAAAAAAACGATCGACGGTTCAAAAATTTTGGAAATTCTTAGAAAATTATGATTGATCGAATGCCGTTAATGCCATCGCGACCGGAAATTTACAGTTTCACATTATACAATTAGACAGATTTGTTAATATATTTTTTGAATTAAAATTGATGAGATCGCTTTTTAAACGAGAGAAAGGTCAAAAGATCAGTATTCAGTTGATCTTTTAAAATTTTCCCTGATTTTTAAAGATATATATATATCTTTTCAGGAATATATTTTAATATAATCTGTGTGTTATAACGCTAAAAACGGTTTCTTCTTGTCGTTCATGTCGTACCTGTGCTTAAGTCGTACCTGTACTGTAGGATGATCATGGTACTACTTTTGATCTGAACGCAGCATTGTAATCTATCACGTTGTTGTAAGTTATTTTGTTATTTTTGGAGCTTACTGCAACCATGCCAATTATTGACACCGTACTTGACCTCCATTTAATTATACTGCATCAACCACCAGGGTAATAAGCAGTTATTGGGGCTGAATTCTGTGGGAGTATATATCATATTGGATATACCCCCAGCAGGATTGAAACCCATGTCACTCAAATATGCACTGCGCTACGGAACGGGGCCGTTGTTGTAGGTATTTTTATTTTTGAAAAATGTTTAGTTAGGACCCTAAATTTTATAACTATAATGGAATTATATGAGTTAGTGTTAAGTTATCTTTATTTTAGTAACGAGTTGTCTAGTGTTTCTAGTCGTAGTTGTGTTTGGCACTTGTATCAGGTACGATTTAGGCAACAGGAATTTTTACTTAAATTTTTTACTTTCCTTCTTCATTATGCCAAATTATTTATTATTATTATTCTCTATTTAATTACATTATGCTTAGTTAAAATTTATTCGTGTGAATATCGCTCAGAATGGCTTCAAATCTACCAGTGTTTGATCATGCAATAGACATGAATTCTAGGATTCTTTGCAGCCTAATAAAAGATTTGATTTCTGTAGAATTTTTACGCACAAATGCATATCATGTTGTGAGTCAAACCAAATAGAACAACAGTTAAACATATTATTTCAGATTTCAAATATAAGAAGCAAAAGCCGTACAAGCATAACTCCCACAATCGGAATAAAGTCAAGTATATATAAAGAAAATGTAAAAAATGCAATAAAAAGAAAAAAAAATGTAATAACTATGAAGAAATCAACATTAAAGAATAAAAAGCATAAAGAATACAACTATAGACATAGGCTACTAATTTTATTGCTTTTGTGCAGAAGATCGAAATGAAAATATGATTCAATGCTTAAAATGTAAAACATGGGTGCACGATATATGCGCAAAAGTTAGCTAAAATGCAAAGAAATATGTTTGTGAAGCTTATAGTTAATATAAACTAATTCAGTATTCAGTACGCTTCTGGTTATTGAATTTTAATTCTAATTAAAATTACCATTATAATTATATTTTTAGGTGGGTAGCACTTAAGCTATCCTGATTGAAGGTACAATTTAGAAGACTGGTTTTCTGAGACGTACTTTTGCATATTTTTGCAAAACTAGTTTCTACATCTTTGTTAAATACTTATTCTTATCTAGGTTTTTTAATGTAGAGGTACGACTTGTGCAATCTTACCCTATGTCCGATATACATTGTTCAATAAATCGTGGCCCTGAAGGTAAATGTTATTTTGTTTTAACTTTCTAATTAAAATCGCAGCTTTAATTTGACGGCGTCGTTCCGCTTCTCCGCAAAAGTTTGCCAATTACTAGCGCAGAAAAATTCAATTTCCATTGTTGGTCTTTCATGCTAAAACAACACAATTTTATACAACAAGCAACATAGATAAACAATAGGTCAATCAGAATTTTCTTAAAAGATTCAATTCCCCAAGCTTAACGAATCCATTCATCGACCCATGGATTTCAAGTAGTCAATCGTGAAACTCTAAATGAATGCTCATACTTGATAGAGTTACATCAATTCATACATTCACTTGAGTCCTTCGTTCATCCACTCTCAGTTTTTTTTTTCTTCATCTCGAATTCTCTTTATCTCCGCCAAGACCTTCTTCGCCTAAGGTAGTTTTCTAACGCAGGTTTTGTCGCTTATAAATTATTTGTTCACGTTTCAGATCCGCACTTGCTATCTCCTTTTGTGGTGTCGGAAAGTATCCCCGAGGCCTTTAGTCTTACCATCGCCTGCCACTGCTGTCGTTTGTGTTTCACGCGGAAAGAAATTTCCGCGCTGTCATATTTTACTCCTGTAATAAATTTCTTCATCATCATATATCACGCACTCTAGTTGGATTAGGCTACGAGTCTGGAAACATCTCTCGACAACCGTTCATCGTCATAGGGCGTCAGAGCTGACTGTATTGCGATTTATTTTAGGGTATTCAAGGAGAATGTTATCAAAGAATCTAAGTTTGGTAAGGAAGTTTAAGTAAGGATAGTAAGTATCTTGACTGTTTCGGTCGCATTCTTGGCAGCGCGTCGGCTTACGAGTCAGTGGATCGCGGGTTCGTCCCTAGTTATCGACTCTGTTCTTGGGGCCGTTGCAGTTTTAAACCACGATGAGAGTCTGCATCCTGCCGAACGGAGGAAACGGTGCAGCTACTAAGCGGTAAGTGGTGGGAGATCAAGTACGGTTGTCAGTCTAGGACTAGTATATCGGTAGCAGTATACAAGTCACACATCACGACAATGGTAAATATCTTCAAATTTATATTTTTCAATTTTCCATCTTTGTCAATTATATACCAGATCCAAGGAGAACTACATTCCATATTAATTTGTGCATATACAATCGCGCAAATCAATCATACATGCACAAGGCCATCGACCAACGGTCCTTCAGTCATAGAAAAACAGTAATTAATGAAATCTTTCTTTACAAAATGTCAACAAACTAAATCGAAAAGAATAATTCTTATAATAATATGATTCCCTTCAATCGAGTAGAAGTTTTTGAGTGTGTGAAATAAGCGGTTCTTGAGGACTTGAGGAAGTCCCAGAAATTGAGTGGGATCTTTCTGGAGAACTTTTCTATAGATGTTAAAAGATTGCGATGATTGGTGAATAGTTATATTGTTATCTTATTATGTCTCATTTTAATTGGTAATATTTTAGTTATTGAATGCAAGTTTGTGTTTGACATGTCGTGTAATGAATTATTAGGATGTCTTAATTTAGAAATGATTCCGTTTTGCCGTTTTAGATGCAAGAGCCATGCACATGTATCCATAATCTAGAATTGGTCTACAGACAGTTTTATAAATTGTCATTGCTGTATCGATCGAAATTTCTTCGCTCTTATAAGTTAAGATTCGAAAGAATGCAGCACGTTTTTTATTCTTTTTTTAATGGTTTATGCGTGCTTTATAAATTTGAATTTAGAATCCACCAGTATATACTCTCAGAAGAATTCAAATCCGTGTCACTCCTGCTACACTCAGGCGCCTTACCAACAAAGCTGTGTTATTATCACGCAATTAAAGTTGTTGACTAATATAGTAAGAAAACAACGCAATAAATCACTTTAACATAATTTTGTTTTAAAATGTGTACTACTATACTAACTTAAGAAAAATTCTGAGTATCGTTGAAGAAGAAAACATGCTGAAAACGTTATATTATATAAATTTAAGAAGTGTTATATTGAAATTTTATCAACATAATAATTATTCCTAATTTAAATTCGGAAATTTGATACTAAACTTAGTGACAAATGTCAATTTGGTTAAATTCGAAGTTGTTGCAATTTAACATTTCTAAAGAACTTAAAATAAGAGCATCTCAACAACAACTTAATAATAATTGATCACGTTGCAAAGCACTTGGTTTCCTAGTTTTCAACAATTTAAGCCGAGAAACAAATGGTAGAAAAGTAATTAATTCCCATAATTATTTTTAGTTCCAAATAAAACTCACAAAATAAAAACTTACGTGACTGAAGCTGCACTTGTAGTTCTTGTACTCATTGTAGTAAGACTTGAGGTTGAAGTGACTCTCAAAACTTTTTCTCAAACCTTACTCCATTATGTTTCATCTACTTCTAATAAAACGAACACTTTGTAACAACAATTCTTTTGATTTATCTTTATTTCTTATTATTTTCTAATTTGTGGTATTATTTACATAATATACAATTATAGTAACAAAATAACCAAACATCTAGTTAGAATAAACATCAAAGAATATTACAACTAATTCCAGCATTAAATTTCGCTGCGAGTTAAGCAAATTATTCCACAGTGTAATCCACTTACATTTAACAATATTTACAGTAATTATATACATTTTACGAGGTGAATATAAATATTATTGAACCAGTTAACATCAAATCCAACACAAAACATTGTGCAACCATCTACCACATTCAAATCGTTGGGTGTCACCTGTATTAATGAACATAAATTATTGGAGTATTTTTATTTGACACAGTTTGTATACGACTTGTTTGTCTCTCATTAATGTCGCTGTTTTGTTAGTACTTACTGGTAACATGGAACATCCAACAGTTACTTCATTTAAATATTAAAATACAAAAAACAATATACATATGTACAAGTTTCAATTTACAGTTACAATTGTTACAGTTGTTGTTATAGCTCGCAATGTTATGGTTGAACTATGTAATGTAATGTAGTTTACAGGGCGGTAGTGCCTTTGCCGCTTTGTGCAGTTTCCTTTATCTAAGTTATATGCAGTAGGAAATTATTAGCACGTCATAAAGTTTTTTTTTTTTTTTTATTGAAAATAAGATATTTATAGTTTGGTGTTTCACTACATCAAAACATGAAATCTTCACAGAAAAATCCATTTAAGGGAGGTAAATATAAAATTTTTACCTTGAATTAGAACTAAATTAAATTGATGATAACCAAACTTTAATCATTGACAAAATGTTTTAAATTGAACAGTATGAATGTAAAAATCCAATAAGAAATAAAAATCTAAATTATATGTCCCTAATTGATGTAAAATTCAAGTGAAAAACTTTTACTGCAGTCACAAGCACTCCGCATGCGCACAACTCTTATTAGGTAAGTCATATAATACATATATTTTAAATGTATGGTTGATGGTGCTCACGCGGTATAGGTATAACTTGAAGAAGAATCTTTCTTCAACTTTATAAGCAAGTTAATAACATATGAATGAAAATTATCATTAAATTCATCTAAAATTATAACTCTCAAAATTCACAAATATTTATTTTACCATTGATTACCAATTAATCAACGCGGTTGGATTGCGTCAATCTTGAATATAGTGTAATAGACGCCCTCGTAAGTTAATTATTTATTTGCAGTTAGTCAGAATTGTATAAAATGTTCTCGATATGTGCATAGATTTTTATTTTAACTTGTTTAGTTTTTATGTTATATTAATTTTAGAGTAACAGAGCATTTTAAACGTTCACTTTTGATATAATTTAAGTCAATAAAATGATTTACGTTTTAATTGAATTCAAACATTTTGTAAATATGTATGATAGAAATACGGTAAAACTAAAAATCGTGAATTCATATGGATATGAAATAACAGAAGTACTTTCAAAAGTGAATTAAACATTGTGATTAATTTATTCAATGCTTTGTTAAATATTAAAAGTGATATTACTTAATGAAGATTTCTATAAAATTGTAATAATATTCCATTTACAAATGCAGTTCTAAACATAATTAGAGCTAAATTCCTTTTTAAAGCAAATTATTCTCTTGTAAATAATAAATACTTGTATGAAACAGCTCATGAATGCCTAATGTTTAGTAATTGTTTAATTCAGCAATACCAAAACTGCGACTAAACCCAGCTACAAAACAAAAGCCTACTAGTTAGTATTAAATAATACCCTTATCAGTGTTGTGTTCCAAAGCGGTGGCGGCATTACCCAGGGATATAAAGCAGAAGTGGCAAGACGAAACATGACATCAGAGCAGTTGGCTTCCAGACAGGAAGATGAAAGGCTAAACATGTTTAAGCAACTCTTCAACAATATATGCGTAAGGCTATTTGTCAACATTTTAAGAAAATCTAAGAAAAGCAATAAGGCCAAGAGATAATTGTACCAACTCGTAGGGGTAAACAGCAGTAACGGTGGTGCACTTGAAACAGATGGAAAACAAAGGACGAATAAGCCGAATATACAGAGAATTACTAAGACCATTTTGAACAAAAAAGCTTTATACTGTCTAAAAGTATCGTTAAGGAAACAGAAATTTAATTCAGAGGCATACTTGAAAGGGTGTTAGAGTGCTATGTTATTAAAATCAAGATGGAAGTGAGTTAAGTCAATATTTTTGTATCTCCTAGAATGCAATTTCATTCTTGCGTCTTTCAGTATGCTGTATTCTTAATTAACTTAAACAAACGTTTTCGTGGCATGCTGGAATTAAAATTCACGTTTGGAATTACGGCTTGCTTGCTTATGTTTCTCATTGAAAGCCTGTTTCTGTTGCTGCCTTCGCCGCGGGCTTTGAAGATTTCGTGTTTTAAGTTGTGAAGTTGCGAATGTATTTTATACAAAAATTCAACGGAACGACGTACAGCTTTTGGCAAGCACAGTTTAAAAGTAAAGCAAGATGTAGGCAGAAAGTTACGTTGGAAAAGTGAAGTGCAGTGATTTAAATTAAAACCCTCATTACAACATGTTTATCCCTTTGCGTATAATAGATAAACTATTTAATCAACTAGATTTTGAGTTTGGAAGTTAATATTTTATTTGAACTTGTTTCTGGAACTCTATTAAACAGGTGTAATGTCCTGTTGTTCTCTAGTTTATTTCGGGCATTTATTGCCGACGTTGCAATTATTTTAATGAAACTGAACTAATGTTCAGATGGTAACATTCTGTTAATAATCATAAAACGTCGACATTTATTGAACAAATAATACTCAAAACGACATTGTGACTTCACATTATTTTCAGTACAATTGATAGAAGACAATAAATAATATGCTGCAATTGTAGATAATCATGTTTGAATTCAATTAATTTCTATGATAATTTAAATTGATTAAGTTAATACTCTAGTTTAATATCAAATTTTTATCTGTATGTCACCTACTGTAGGCAATATCTGAGCAAATTTCATATCCCTGTCCCAGTGCCATTCGAAATGGTGTTGATCATCGTCGTTGTCTCCTTCTTCATCTCATCAATTGTACTAACAGACAGTTTACGTTCCGTCAAATCCAAGGGAAACTTAAAACTGAACTCATTTTTGCTTCCCGGCCCGCCACCCACAAAGATCGTTGTCGCCGTCGAATCCAACCGAATTTCCCTGCTGCGCACTTCCTTCTCCATGACATCTGCGTTCCGCGTCGCATGCCGCCTCACGCATGACACAACCACAAACAGTACACAAATCACAAGGAATATCAATAACCCCGAACCACCCACGAGCAATCCTAGCCTGTTCTTTACGAAATGCGACAACTCCGACACATTGGGGTCCACTTCTTCACCGCACTGCTTGATGTCTTCGAAGTTGAGCGCTGTTAATGGCACACCGCGTAATGCAACCGGATACATGCACGTGATATTCGCGAGAAATGCTGTCGTGTTTACTCTGAAGAGCATTGGGGATATATAGCACAATTCACAAGTCCACGTTATGTTATCCACATGTAAAGTACGTACTCGTTCTAGGCGGAGAATGAGTTGGTCGTCAAGTCCACGAAAGGGATTGCCTCGTAGATCCAGTGCAACAAGTTGTTCAGGCAAAGCGGAATCACTGAGATTTGTGAAATAATTGCCGGAGAGGTTAAGGTGTTGAACGTGCCGAGGTATCACTCCCGTAGGCAACTCTTTTAGCTTCATACTCGCGAGGCATAGATCTGTAACGTGGGGTGTTACTTGGAGCACTAGCCGGATCACAGATATACCGAAGTTATTGCCGCCGATGATGAGTTTCTGCAGTTTCTCAGCGATAGGATGAAGGGTCTCGGCTTCCAAGCGGTCGAGTTTATTGTACCCGATGTCTAGTTCCACAAGGTTAGTGAGGTTAAGGAAGGCAGTGGTGGTGATCTTAGCAAGACGATTACGAGCCAGACACAGTACTCGAAGGTGATTATTGTTTACAAATGTTCTTTCAAGAATCACTGGTAGTTGGTTGCCATCTAACTTCAGAATCCGTAAGCGATGGAGGTCTACGAATTCATCCGCTTCCAGGAATTGCATCCGGTTCTGTCCTAGATCTAAGTGGGACAGATAAGGCAGGAGATGGTAAATTTGAGCGTTGATTCTTTTCAGATGACATCCCCTACATTGCCACACTCGAAGTTCCTATAGAATGCAAAAGTACCATAATGTCACTACCAAATTATTTTGGTAAATTCAAGAACTTACTAGAATATCCTTAAACACTTCCGGATCCAACTCTACGATTGGATTCCAACTAATTTTTAGTACTTCCAACTTGCTCATTTTCATGAATACTTTGGGCACCAAGTCACTAATTTGATTGTGCTCGAGGTTCAGTACACGTAGCTCGGAGAGATGTTTGAATGCTCCTGCCGGCATGCGATCGATTCGATTATTTTCCAAATCTAATTCGACGAGATTGACTAGTCCGCGGAAGTTGTGGTCCAGCAGTGTGGTGATGTTATTATGGGACAAGTCGAGAATACGTATAGATGGCACGCCCCAGAACGCGTGCATGCCGATGGATGTAAGCGTAGAGCGTCGAATGTGCAGCTCTTGTAGTGCTTTAAAGTTCTGGAACAGTTGTCCCAGCGTGAGCACGTTCCAATTGTCATCGGATGCGCCGATCTCGAGGATCTCCATGTCGGTGGCCATTTCGGCTATTGGCAATGGATCTGTCATGCCGCCCATCGTGCAGGAGACGCGTCGCCGACCCTTCTCCGACTGCCGGCATGTGCATTCGTGCGGACACATCGCCTGGCCTGGATTCAACCAGATTAGTATTAACCACCAGGAGACTGCATACTGCCGTACGAGCATTCTGGAAGAGGAAATCAATTACAGCCAATGAGATTTCAACGTAAACGAGTAAAGAGTCACAAGATGAAAAAAGTTGTGCGCGAAATAAAGTCAAAAAGTTTTATCTAGTTTTTAGGAATTTTTCATTTGAGATCAAGTTGGAAAGATGTTTTCTTTAAAATAACTTTCTTGTTGGAATTTATCGTTCAAAAGAAAAATAATCATCAGGTATTTTATTTTGAAATTTGTAGGTAATTTCGAAGGCTACATTGCGAATAAATAAACAAAGATCTCATAACTGGACTGCATTGTAAACCAAATAAAGCTCATATTAGTACTGAATACCCTGGGTTCTTTGAAGTCAAACATGGCCAAAATCTGCTAACAATATCCCTTTATTTGAAGATTGGTCTCATTGAAACCTAACAAGCAATTGCTACTCAAAGAGTGTTATAAATATAAAATACAATGGTATTACATATAATCCTAATTCAAGTTTATATCGTCTCTTCCAATACGAATAAAATACCCACCCAAAACTAGAAAATTCTCCTATTCTGTTTTATAACCTTAAAACTTTTTCGAAACACATTTATTTTAGAGTTAATCACGAAAGATAAGAGAAAAGTGCATAAAAGATAATATTAGAATGTGAATAGTAAAACTAGATTGAAATCGATTTATCGACGTTTACAATGCCGGTGGTGTGCGACTCATACATTTTCATAAGTCACTTATAATAAAAAATGTACTCGTGCAGTAAATGCAGGCGAAGAACTTCAAGTTACAGGAATCGTTCGATCAAATATATTGCGCTCTGTACGTTGTTGCTGTTGATTGTGTATGTGAGGGATGGAGCGTAAGTGGAAATACAAACGTTTGATGACCGAAACTCTTTCAGAAAAATTGCATAAATTCTAAGTGTTTACTTTGGGATCTGTTTGCTGTTGCGAGAATATTTCGTTATATATAGGGAAAATTTTTACTGAGAATTTACTGAGAATGTTTTAATACTTTCGGGGGATCACCGTGACAATTTTTTTACGTGCTTTTCAAAATGCATGTAGTGCACATAAAAATACTTTCAGAAAAAAAAAATAAAAGGAATCTTTCAGGATGCATGACGTGCGATATATTTGAAGATAAAATGGTTCTATATCAAAAAGTACATTTTTATATATTTATATTTTAAGTTAAAATCATTATAACAATTTCTTTTCTGAGGATTCTTCTTGGTAGAAATCTATATGTTCATTTAGCATGCCCTAATTAAGGAAATTCCAAACGAGCGAACGAACAATTCAAGATTGGCATGCTTCATTTAAGAGCAATCCAATTTTGCCTTTAGTTTGCTTTCCGAAAACATCATTGATTTGCTCGTTCTTCCAATTTTATAGTTACGAATGCACTCAAGGAAACTTCTCTTCCAACAGCATTTGCAAACAATTTAATAGAAATGTAATCAATAGTTTTCTATAAGCCCACAGTTTTAAAGAATAACATTTATTTCAAACCGAGAGTGCTTATTTGATGATTTGATTGTAATTACACTTTTCACTATTTGGTAACTTAATCGATATGTTAATGCTATTACAACACTTTACCAAGAGATAGCACATAGCACGGGAGCTGTCTGTTACAGAGTGTATCTAGTCATTTTTTTCTTAACACGTTGGAGCCTTGTGAATCATTTCAGCTGTGCTCAAGAGCAGATTTCTCTCTCTTTTCTAACCGACAGTGCGACTCCGGGCTTTGCGCCGCTTGAGTAAAATATGACTCCACCCTGGTTCTTGCCGTTTGTTTACAAAAGATAAATAACGGATTTATTTTTGGCCTTGTCAGACGGCAGAGAATAAAATGCCAGTCGAGAATGAACGTGCATTCCAAGTATGACACATTTGCGAAATGTGGCATTGAAGTGCAAGGCAAGCAAATTTCAGATGAGAATTGCCAAAACTGAAAATTGAAATAATGAGAATTCCCAAGAATACAAACACAATAAACATTATTATAATACAAGTGAAATTCGGCAAAAATATAATAATCCAATACTATTCTATTTATAAGTTCATTATTGTTTTCTGTGTAATGTCTTGAAGCATTCCGTTAATCCCAGCTTAATTCAGTTCTATGAGTGTCAGGCAAACACAATTTGCTGACAAGAGCTGACAAGGTGGCACTCGGTGCGAGTCGAGTGACCGCAAACTTCAAATTTTGCTCATATTTGACGAACTGAAAGAATTAGAGATTGCCACTAAGAAAAAATATTCAAGTCCCAAAAATAAGGGAGGTGATATTCTTTGGAAGTTGAAAGTCGAAAAATGTTTGTGAAATGTTGTTGAGAATATATGTTAGGTTAATTATTATTATTTTAATTTTTGTAAATTATTGTGCCAAACTAAATACAATCATTTGCGCATTGCACTTCTACGCAATAATGCGCGAATGGGTCATGGGTGGAATGTATTTTATTCTCTGCCGTCTCACAAAGCCGAAAATGACTCTGTTATTTATCGTTTGTAAACAAACGGCAAGAACCAGGGTGGAGTCATATTACTCAAGCCACGCTCAGCTCAGAGTCGCGTTTGGTATGAGAGAGGAGGAAGGGCTTCTGCAACAGATACATAAACGTAAAATCAAAAGTACGTATTTATCAATCATGCATAAGACCCAGTCAGGCCGGACCATTAGAAAAACACGTAGAGACCGGATTAGAAATGACTTAGTCAGAAAGACCTGCGATATAACAGCAGTCACACAATTCATAAGAACTCGCCGCAAACATTGGAACAAGCAGATTGATAGGAGAGGATTACATGAGCTTGTAAAGATAGTTAGGGATGGAGTCCCAAGAAGAGGTAGGAGACCACCAGGTAGACCTCCAAAGAACTGGCGAGAATCGTGGACTTCATGTTCAAATGATGCAATATGACTATTAAACAGGCTGAAAGAAAGAAAGCCTATTGTAACTAGAATATATGCTGCATAAGCCAATCCAAACAATTGTACCAACACAAATCAGGTAAATTTTATCTCCAATGATATTTAGAATTTCATTAACTGACAAGATTCTATTTAATAAAGCAAATAAACTTGACTAAACGCTTCAATTGTTATAGTGATTAATAGTGTTGATTTCTAAAAAAAAGTAAAAAATAACAATAAAGTAGTCAACTTTATTCACAACAACCTCAGTAATGCATGATTTAAAGTAAAATAAAACGGTAGATTTTGATGAATAACTGATTTATATGATTCTACTTTTATACTCAACGTAAATTTTAATACTTTTATCAACATTCACACTACTTTTGTTAATTCAATTAGCGCATTGTTATCGAATTAATTAACTCTTTATAAATCCTACATTTTTTTCTAATACCATAGACCGTTGCCTGCCCAAAAAGTAATTTCAACTCTGCAAACAAAAACCCGTTTATAAAATGCATGACGTGTAAACTCCGGATAAATTAAGGGTAAGCAACGTAATTGCCCATTTAATAAAGATAACGATTACGGACTGAAAACACCACCTCTCGAGCTTTATTATCGCCGAAACTTTCATGAGCGGCACGTGCATACATTTTAAATTCTAATTTATTAACAATATTGCTAATCTCCTCATGTGTACCCTAGCGGATGGCAACGGTAATATTCAGCGGCGGGGCACACTTTGCGGTCGCGCTGCTAAAGCAGAAAGTTAGCATTTGATCGCCGCCTCATAACATATTCGCACCTAAAAATGAGAACGTGACGGGGATGCAGGGCTGAACGAAAAGTGCTAATCTATTTACGTCTTGTTGATCATAATAGTTGTTGTTTTGTGATGATGAAGTGGCTTGAAGCGACATATGTTACTTTGTAAATTGACAATTTATTATTGCAAAGTTTCGTAAAACGTGGCTGCATCAGCAAATGTTTGTTGTTGATGGTAATGATATTAAATTAAGTTGATAGTTATTGGAAACTTTTGCTTTAATTCACCAACAATTCATTGAAACCAAGTTGAATAAAACAGATTATTTCATCATGTTAAATTATTTAATAAGAAAATAATTTATTTTGCAGCGTTGTTTGACAGTATTGTTTATGGGTAGAGCAGAGACTGAGAAGCAAAGAACTCTGCAGCAATAGAATAAGTAAGTGTCACATCCATTACTGAATACATACCTCTTACTTATTACTAACGAGGGCTGTACTATCATTGTGAGTACATTGTGAGGCCTCTGGTCAATCTGATCCACCTCAAACATCTCCATCCTTAACTACAGCTACTAGGGGCGCAAGCGGGTTGTTGCACGGCATATGCCAGATTTGCACAACCACTCTTAATTATTTGCTTGGCAATTGCACATGCAACACTTTGTTTCAATGCTTGGAAATAGAAAATTAGGCTGATTATGGAATTGGTGATTAATGAGGAATGTAATAAAGACCCCTTCCAATATTTTTCATTTGACGCTATTTAAAATAGTATTGATACAAAATAGCGTTTTACATTAAGCAAATAATCTATTTTATATTGCAATTAAGACAGTTTTAGCAGACAGTAGTAGTAAGTTGTGCTACCTTTTCTACTTCACTTCTAATCATTGTGTAGACATATTTAGCATTTCTACAGCTTCTGCCTTCTATCAGCAGTTTGAAGCGAAATGTAATTAAACTCTCCTAACCTCAAAATATGATATAAACTAATCAAACGTCCATTCCCAACTTTCATTAGACTACCAGCCAAACCCACTCAGCAACAATATCTATTTGACCGCTTTAATTAACAATATCTCCCATGAAACTATCAAACTATCAGAGCCACGATCATCAAACTCAATGTGCCGTCACAATGCAATTAGTAATAAATGCGCTGCTCTGAATCTTGATTTATTCAGTCATTATAGTGAAGTTTTACACCCCTTTCACAGGAGTTACACATCCACGTCCTTGTTGACCCATTTGAGCTGTCATATATAGCCGCACATTAACCAGTATCATATGGCGTTCAAATTTATGATTCCCAATAAAAAGAGAGTCCTTTTATTGGCTGTAAATGCGCGTCAGGAAATGGGCACCGAGTATGGTTGTACCGTTTTGTTTCCCAGCGTTTTCATGTTTTTCACCGCATTTTCAACGCCCCGACAGCGCGGTAACATACGTCATGTCTATCTACAACAAGAACGTTTTTGTTTCTCACCTTCTACGCTCGCACATGTGATAAAATGATGCAATAAAATGCTTCTAACAACATATCATATTATAGTACTTTATCATTTACTTCCAAGGCGTTATATTTATTGTTCGTTGAACTAGATATAATATCATAATGTTTGTACGATAAAAAAAAAAGAACTAATCAGTTTAACAATCAAGAACTTGTTTATTTAATGTACAATTCTCGAAGGATTGCGTTGTGTGTTGCCTACATTGTTATGAGAATTGCTACAAGTTTAACATGTATGCGGTGGGAGTATTTAGTATTGCCAATATGACATTTGCTTTCAGAATGAAAAATGACTGTTCCAATTGTCCGAGAGCTTAACGTTCAGCCTCGAGTGCCAATAAAACTTGATTAATGCCAATTATTTACATCGCCGTTCGAATGAATTCGCTCCACATTAAACAAACCACAAAATTGAAGATTTATAACATGTTTATTCTATGCAATACAAATACTCTTCTGTAATTGTTCTCGGGGGAAACAAACATAACACTTTATAATAAATGAACCATTTTATCATCATGTAACTAAATGACAATTAAGTTGTTTGCTAAATAATTACCAGCTCTTAACAACCCTCAACTTCCTTTCCCCGGCTGACTTTTTTCTTGTTTTTCTTTCACGGTGGAAGCTTGAGCACGCATGCTGCACGCACCACAGCAAATAAATTATACCCATAGCATATTCATAATAGAAGATGAATTAAACCTACCTCTTACGCTAGAAAATGGAAAATTTTAATTAAATTCAGCTTATTAACTCGCTGAGTTATTTCAAGAAATAGGCGAGTGATTTTATTTAGTAATTACACTATAAGATTATATATAACTGAATATAACTATCATAATAAAAGTAATTAATAAACAAAATACAACTAATTTGTTATAACTAAATGAAACAATTGTTGGAAATTAATCCAATTGTTTTTAGGATTAAATACATATTTTGAAGATCAATAAGCAATAAAACACTATTCAAATGCAGCTTCCATCGCCTGCCATTACTTTTTTGTACTCCAACCAAATAATTGTTTTATTCAAAGACTTTTAAAGTATGTTCTGCTTATATTTTCGAATGTCTCTGACAGCTTGGTTTTTACGCATAAGATAAGAATCGATAAAGATTAGAATATCAATTATAACTTGATATGAAGACAGGTTAATCTCTTAATTTATGGGACAAAATTAATGATTTCTTTGTATTTTTTGGAAAGTACTGTACCATGCCGGATACCGACACCGTACTTGATCTCTATTTATTCAAACTGAAACAACAACCAGGGTTATTAGCATTTGTTGGGACTAAACTCGGTGAGAATATATAATATATTGGATGTACGTCCAGAAGGATTCAAACCTGTGTCCCCAATAATATGTACCTCGCTGTCACTGCTACAATTAGACGGAGCGGGGCAAACAATTATGATTCTCAGATTATTTTTTGAACAAGCTTTACTACCTTTGTATTCTATAAACGTATAATTTAAAAAGGATTGTATTGTGAAATGCCTATATTTAGTGGTGTGTATTAAGTGTTGTCTATATAAGAAAACAATAACTTGAATCAATTTAACTCTGATTATGAACCAAAATATAAAATCAATAAAATGCATCACTTGTAGCATGTAAAACTGTTTACAATCACGATAGGCTTTCATTCTATATGATTATAGCTAGTAAATAATGTACAAATGTCACTTTAATTGTAAACTACAATAATTTCTAGCGTCCCCGCACGTAAAATAATAGGATGTGGTTTCCGGAAAATGTGTTTGTTTGCGCTCATCGAGATATATATTCAATGCAAAAATAATAATGATCAAAATGTGTTGTTCTTGTGACCTGTGCCCATTGCGTAGAAAGGCATATTTTCCAGCATTTTCTACTTTGATTGAAATAAAACCAGACAATCCTCATGATGGAAATAATGTTTAAATAGCAAATAGGGAATTATATTTCTAGTTTTCATTTTAAATGTTTTCACATTTCAGCGAGTTGAAATCCTCTAAGGATTACAGGAAAAAATCGAATAACTAAAAGATTTGAATCTACATTTCATGTCTGTCAAATACCAAAAATTGCATATTTTATTCTTCGCCATTTGTGAGAATTCTTTATTTCATTTTTCTTCAATATTTTGAGCATCTCAAGAAGAAAACAAATTTATTTAATTTCCATAAAAATATTTTAATTTACAATCTTTATAATGCTTCTTCAGTGTTACTGCTTATCACCATATTGTGATCTTGTTGCTCCAGAGATGTTGTACATGCAATTGCGCAACAAATTGAGTTTAAATCAGTCGTATCCTTTTAAAAACCTTGTAGTCTTGTATTACTCGCATGCTAAATTGAATTACTGATATTCACGATTTGACTGCACCGAATGAAACTATACTAGATTGAAGTATAATCAAGAAAAGTACAAGTATTCTTTTGTAGAAGAAATAAGACTTGTGATGATTTTACGTTTTCATTTTTATAGCATTATCAGACGTAATGTATTTTTCATGGCTTGTCATGACTTCCTTCAGGTCACATTTCTATGCATTTACAACTAGCCATCTAGTTCCATAACTATCTGAAGTATGGTGATTTGGTTGCAACGAGGATTATAGAACTATTTAAACAGAATTGGATTATAAATTGTAAATATTTATATGGAGAATGTTAACAGAGAGAAAAAAGAGGGTGAAAATAGTGTAGTTACTAAGATGGGTAATTACACGAGCCAGACAAGAGCAATACTCATGTCATATCTGACATGAAATGTCAGGGTTGAAATGATCCTAGTAATAGACTATTTTAATAATAATAGTGCAGATATTATTTAAGTAAATTTTACTATTTACTAGATATTTGTAAAATTACTTCCGTTAAGTGGGAAAATACTATGTTTGGTATATTTTATGTTTTTTTGTTTATGCAGGCCAAGTAAGCAACATTCAATTGTAACTTAAACAGTACTTTTATACTATATTACTAAAAATAACTATAAAAAATATTTCCTAAAAATATGCCATAATAACAATTATTCTGAAAACATAAATTTTACAATTCTTAAAAAATTATATAATTTCAATTATGTATGAATAATTATGCAAATATAAAGAGAAATAGTTTATTCTGCATTTTATTCTTTCAGGAAATTTCATTGTTTCACTTGTTTGGGATACTGAGTTCTTAAACAAGTTTTGTACTTTTTTGCTGGCCTAACCTTGTTCTATAATTTAATAATCTGGAATTCATTCTTGAAAATGTTTCTTTGCATAAAGAGGTGCTTGAAGAAATTTCTGAAATTGATAAATTTGTTTTCTGCTAGATTTGAATAAAAGGTAATTCAATTACTTTTATATTCATTGATGGATAATAAATTAACTCAAGTTGTATATTGTCTGGCGCTTTTCCAATTTCAAACTTTATAACAATAACAAATATTTTCTTTTTTTACGATTGGTGACTCAATAAAAATATACAAGGGTTTGTTGTATTTGACAATGACAATAATTATTGTAAATAATAAGAAATAAATATAACAAGCTGAAAACTTTATTTCTCTAACGGAAAGCTTATTCATTGAAAATTAGATTTCTGGTATTTAGAATTCTGGTATACTTTTTCCAATTCCAATCTCGTTTTTCTACAACTGAGCCATCTTACTTTAGAAAAATAAATAATATCTTGATATTCTGCGTCAACTTTATTTATGAAATTTTTTGAATGTTTGATGGTTTGTTAATTTTTCCGATTATTGCTTTAATTTGAAAAAAATTGGTGCTTTAGCGGGCTGCTCAAAAAGTTGCATAAGGCCGCAGTTTGTCTAGCTTTGTATAAATTAAACAATTCTAATGAATTTAATTTTATTGTTCACTTGAAACAATTTGCTAAAACTACTTGACAGATTGCATTCATTTTATTTTGAAAAATAAAGCGTCATCAAGCGTGTGTTACTTCAACGCCTATTCGCCTTTGCATAACTTTTGTATAACATGTCATCTTGAATGTGGCAATCGCCATCGAATGTGCACACAACAACAAATTATGTGTTATCATACTCGACGTACTGTTACACCACCATTTACATATTCAGTCGCACTCCTTGCCGCCTCCGCCAGGGATAATCTAAAATAACTGATAGCACAGCATTTTCCTGTTGGTGTGCCGGAAAAGTTGCACAGATGCAGGAAAACGTATGCCACTTGCTCTACCCTCATCTTCAGTTGTACAAACAAGACTAAATGCAATTGTGGGTGTGTGTGGCTCAATGCTTCAAGCGGGTAATGTATTATTACGCTGCAAATTCGGACGCTGCAGCATGCAAAACTCGGCGCACAAAATAAATAAACGCGTTAGTCGCATCTGTGTCCTCGGGTGTAATGCGACGCCGTAAATCATCCCTGACGCGCAATGACAGTCTCCGCGTGACGATTGTATGAACAAATGCTTATGCACTAAAGCGCCGAACGTACGCAATTAAATAAACAAGTCCATTCTGCATGAATCCTGTCTACTGATGATTATGCAGTGTGGACTTGGGATGGAAATAGACAACGCTCGGTTGCACGGGTTTAGTGTGGTGGGATGATGATGGATGTTTAGTTAGTTATTTATATATTGTATTATTTAGAGTGGACTAATCTGTGTAATTAAATTTGCATTTAATAATAGAGCTGCGGGTATATTCAATATAATATGTACTCTCACAGAATTCAGTCCCAATAACTGCTAATAACCCTGGTAGTTGATGCAGTATAATGAAGTAGAGGAGGTCAAGTACGGTGTCGGTATCCGACATGATTGCAGTACGCTTCAAAAATAACAAATAACAAATAATAGAGCTTAATGTACAGAGAAATATAAGTTGGGCTTGCTGGGATGTTTCATAGGGAATGCGGGAAAGTAGTAGAAAGCAATGGTAGGAATATTTGTTATTTTGGTATTTTTGGAGCGTACATAACCTCTACTCCATTATATTACATCAACTACAAGAATTATTAGCAGTTATTGGAACTGAACTCTGAGAGAAGATATATTATATTGGGTGTACTCCCCGCAGGATTTAAACACCTGTAATCCAAATATGCACCTCGTTGTCACTGCTACAGTAAGACAGCTTACCGACTGAGCTACGAAGCGGAGCGGTAGGAATACTTGAAATCAATCTTATTTCGTTTTTAGGGATTTAGTTGCAGTAAGACACTTTTTGATAAAACTTTACTATACACTTACAAATATTCACTTAATAGAACGTTTTCGACATGTTGACTACTTCAGTATAATTATTATGTATAGGCGGGAGCACGCGTGAGACAATTTTTTGCTGTGAATCGCCTGCGTGTCCGGTTTCTTTATCGGAAGCCTGGTCTTCCCGGGTGAGGGTCTCCAATTGAATAGTTGAGAATAATCAAACTTATGTCGAGTAAAAACTTTATTTTATGTGTATTGACTGGAGCCTGAAATTAGTCTCTCTAAGAGATGCTATTCTGCCTTCTATCCGTGCGTCATTCCCGTCATACGTCAAACCTTTTGGCACGATCGTTACACCGCCTGCAGGTCATATTACTAACTACACAAATTTCAAATTGGCACAAACATATTAGATTATCTTATACTGAAGATACTGAAGAAAGGAACATGCTAAAAACGTTTTATCAAGTGAATATTAGTAAGTGTTATAGTAAAATGTTATCAACAGAATAAATATTAAACACGTTGTAACCACACTCAGCAATACGTTTAGTAAACATTTGTTCTTATAAACTTACTAGTTTACTAAGTACACTTTTACTCTAAAGCTGTTGACAAGGAAAGAAAGTATAGCCGCTCGCATAAGTGACATTCTAGTCACCTCTTAATGCACTTCACTTTCCTATAGCTAGAAGATATTTTCTGTATTAAGTGCTTCCTAAAACTCTTAAAACAAATAGCAACTATGAAATTTTTTTGATAAAATCGGTAGTGCATACGTAAATGTCTGTAATTAATATGAATTCTGATACTGAACAATTTCAATTCATAAACCATTTACACAACATTTACGAGATGAACTTGATTTCATATTCAGATAGTAAGTTGCCCATAAACTCCAAAAATATGAAAACCAAATGACAACAAAGCATGAAGCGCAAAAAGAAATTCAGGTTATGTTAATACCCTGACATTAATTTCATTTTTCTATTGCCTGTTATTGGTCAATTCAAGTGCATTGCCTAATTGTCTGTGTAACATAAATTGTACACTTTAAAATGATTGTAGCTGGACTTACAGTAAACTGGGTAATTTGTGAACTCATTTTCTTTGTTTCCTTTAGCAATTTGAGATTATTGATTATTTCCAACTTGCAATGTTTTAGTTTGCTTGTTTTGTGGAGAAAACGTGTTTTATCGATAATCAATCAATTGAGTGCATCGCGGTTAACATTTTGCTTTGGGGAAACTTTTAACTTTGCATTTTCTTACAAACTTTAACTTTTAAGCACAGGTATTTGATTTCATAAAAATGTGTAAATCAAGTACACAGATATACATAGATTTATCTACACTAGAGAATATAAATAGAACCAAAAATATTATTTATGATAGAAAATTTAAAGAAAAAAATTAAAAGTATTGCTGAGTGGCCACGATGTATTTATTATTTATTATGTAGATGAAACTTAACTATAACACTTACTTAATATTGATTTGTAGAACGTTTTGCTTTGTTGCCTTCTTCAGTATAATTAAACAAAAACACAGCCGACCATTCCTATCTAACTTTTCAATTAGCAGACTTTATGCAGTCTGATAAAAGATAAAATTTTAAATAAACATTATACTGAAGAAGGCAGCAAGCCGAAAATGTTTTATAACTATATATTAAGTAGGTGTTATAATTATGTTTTATCAATATTATGAAAACAATTGAGTTATGAATTAACCAATAGAACCAATAGTTTTAAATAAATTTTAAAATAGCATATAGGACAAACAGCAAAATATTCCAAAGACTAAATAACCCATTAAATCTTTTAAACCTCCACAAATCCAGCGGTATTTACAAATTAACTTGCAACTCCTGTCCATCCATTTACATAGGAAAAACCAATGGAAATTTTCAAATCAGGTACAAAGAACACATGCGCGCACTCAAAGATCCTCAAACGTATTATTCTCCTAATCATTTAATTAAACATTCACACGCAGCTAACAACGTAGATACAACACTAACAGTATTAAAAACCGATAATAGGCAATTTAGATATTAAAGAAAACCTTCAGATCTACAAACATAAACTAAATAACCCAAAACTTCTTAATGAGCACACCCAGTCACACTTCCAGACAATTTTTAAACCCTTAAGATCCCTAAAATACCCATCCTCAATAGAAGAAGCAGCCGACCACCCTTCACTTAATAATACTAACTTAAACATTATATAAATCGAAAACCTAAAAACAAAAAGTAAGTGTTATAGTGCAGTTTTTCAACATAAAGAACCAATAGTACTTAGGAAAACTAATGTTATACGTATACCCTCAAATAAAATTAAAACATTTTTTTCTAATTAAAAAGTAGTAATGAGTGGAACACAAACGGCAACAACCAAGCCATATCTCTTCTCACTCTATATTGCTTAATAGTGTGCAAAAATAGCACACGGTTTTAATCTCAACTGATTTGAATCTCATGCATTAAGCCAGATGCAAACTCTGAGAAAAGAATAAAAATATAAAAGTTACAATTTACAAGTATTTTAATGGCGTAAATTTCTTATAATTATAACAAAATCAAAAGATTCAAGACAACTAAACGAAATGCACAGCAGACAAATGAATAACGGGCTCTTACTCTACGTGAAGAAAATGATGAAATTCGTATGCTGTGCGAATTGTGGCTTGTATTACAACTTTTTGCAACTGGTTTATTATAATTTTTTGCATTTTCTGTGCACAGAATGTAGATAACACATTCTGTACTTCTTCTTTCGATCGCTTTGTTAACTTTACTTAACTCGAGCATCTGTAGCAGTAGAAGAACGGAATAAATTTGAAAGTCGTTCAAACAGTTTTCCACAGAAACGGCGCGTGACGAAAAGTCAGCTAAGACCCACTTTTTATTTACACTTCTTTTCTTCTTGAAATTAACTTAGTTTCAACTTGATTTCGAGGTGCAAAAAAAACTAATTAATTTTTCTAAATCAAAGAATTTAAATACTTACGTTCATAATGAAAGAAAAGGTAATTATAACCTTTCAAGGGAAAAGGAATATTTTGTTTTTTTAGAAATCATTTTATGATGATACCATTTTAACCTTCTAAGTCATTCAAAGAAATATTCAACTTTTTCCTATTGGCATTAAGTTTGTAAATGGCAATTTTTCTAATTACTTACACATCTGGTTTCCTTTCATCTTGGTGATTATTGTTCATTTGTTCATGCACGTCATTTCCACTTTAAAATATTAGATGAAAGCAAATGAAATACCGTTATTTATTCCAATTCACTTGAAATAAGAAAAAAAAACCAATTAAGACATATATAATTAATCACCACCCACAAAACAGAAAGGTGCGAATAAAAATAAATGAAGCTCAAGACAATAAAACAAAGCAGGTGCAAAGCTGGAGGAAACCTGCAATATCAACGAGAAGAAACATTTGTTGTAAGAAGGTTTTATGCGTCTGGATGCTCGTTTTCTGCAAGTCATTAATTTATCCCGTTTTAATTTAATTCGGTATCGTTTATTTTATTTCACGTCGAGTTTGTTTCTTCGCGGCTGTCGATACTAAACAAGAAGATTATAGTTTTTTTTGTCTTGCAACTTTTTCCTGATGTTTATACTCATGTCATCATGTAAATTGAATTATTTCTTAATATTATCTAAATTAATTTTATTGCTGGTTTATTTATAGTTTATAATTGTTTCTACAAATTGCTGAAATAACAAAAAACTTACTTCTTTTCCCTTAGATATTATTTAAATAGAATATAATGTTGCGCGGGTTTTTTATTTCTTTGCCAATGCCGCTTTCCAAGCCTGCTTTAAAGCAAATTTAAGGTTACAAGCTAATTATATTAACTAGAAAATACTACTTAAATTATGTTTCTTAGATTAATAGATTTGCACTTAATAATTTTACTAGAATTACCTTCTCTTCTAAACCTAAAAAAAACCAAAGCACTTTCTTACTATCTAAACTATCTATTCTTACTATAGTTCACTTGTACTGTAATGAGCCATGTCAAGTTGTTACTTCTAAACAAGACTGGATTATTTTGTTCTTCATTATTATCTCGGATATACTACTATTATTAGTATTCAATTATTTCTTAAATAAACGAGACAAATTATATAATAACCGTTGTTAGTATAAAGTATGATGGTTAAATCTAAATTTTCGTTTGATTTTACAAGCTGTTAAAAGCCTGCGCTGTATGTAATTTCATAAAATGCAAACACAGCTTGTCGTCGGTTTTATTGTCTGCCGCTTGGCGAACAACCGAAATTTCCGCGCCATGCGCGCGCCGTAGTTTATTAATTAACTTAATAAGTTTGCACAATATCAAACATCTTGTCAGTGGAGCAACAATAATTTTCCGCTTTGATGGTCCAACATCAACGTTGCGTGATCACAGCACGGCGGGTTTTGCTTTGTGTTTTCCTTACGAGTTTCCAGCTTTCCTAGATTTATTAAAAGCGTTAAAGTGAGCTTCAAGTCTTGTACTAACACGTCGTGATTTTGTTATTTTAATTTCATATCTCTTCTGCATGCATCAAACCGCAGGCTTCAGACTTGTTGGAACAAGTTATCTCTTCGTCAAGATTCAGATGTGCCTAAGGTAATATTGAATATTTAAATTTTAAGTTGATTAAAGTATGCTGAGTTTGATAAATATAAAGAATTACTCAGTAAAGAGAAATAAAGCAATAACGGAAGAGATAAATGTTATTTTGACTGGGGTTGTGGACGATGACATGGATACGAATATAGATGGCATCGTAAGCATTTTTTGGTTTCTTTTGTTGTTCACACCGGGCTTTCTATTTGTTGTATTATTACATCTATTTGTTTGCAGTTGCGATCTGTTTTTCTCGAGGTAAAATGCTTGGACCGTGTTTATTTTATTTATTGGCATATCCATAAAACCCAACTCGCAACCTTTACGATACACAAATTTATTTTATTGCCGCTCTGAATTGAATAACAAGATAAATCTTCATCTCAATGACAATACCAAAACCACAAAATATCTCTCTCTGTGCTTTGCTGCACAACAGCAAAGTCAGCTTTCCTTAAGTATTATCATAAACTACCCCAAATTTAATTTAAAGACTATTCAGTAGTTTTTCTCTGTTTGTAGGTCATAGTCTTAATTTGAATAGAAATTTGATAGCAACTTATGTCACATCCGGATTTAGCTTATGTGCAGCAGGCCGTTAAAGTTTTAGCGCTGGTGGCTCTAATAATAATATTCGTGCAATTAATACGCGAATCATATTATAGCACACCAGATGAACTAGGCTGTACGTTATGTAAGTACTATATTTAAGGACCGTCGTTTGGTTTTGGTGCCGAAAACGGTCAGACTCTCAATCCATGTGGGTATTAGCACTCAACAAATTCAACACACAGGTGCTTTGATGTTTGTTCTAAAGTATTAACCTGGGAATATGCGCAAACTGGAGGTACACATGAGCAACTGCGAGTTTAATTAAGCAAATTGAGTTTAACCTTTTCTGTCACCTCTACCACAAATGAAACAAACTTTTTACATTGGAAGTTTGGACTGTGCAAAAAAGTTTGAGATTTACAATTAGAGAGGATGGAAATTAACGGTGAGGACATTAATTTAGAAGAAAAATAGAATTGCAAGCAGATTGACATAGACTTATTAAATAGCATCTGAATTAAATTTATTTTAGTGTACTAAGAACAAAGATAGTATTTGTATTCACTACAATTTAACGTTGATACTTTATTTCTATTTCATTGTTTTTGCTGACTCGCAGAGCCAGGACTTCTGCAGCACATTTAAGGTCATAACTGCAAGCTGCCTTTATTAACTATATAATGTCGCTTAAATTATATTATTTCTAGTTTTTTAGTTATTAATATAAATAAAACTATTTTCTAACTCAAACTGCAAAAATCAAATACTCATTTTTCCTCCCGAGCTCCCACTTAACATAATAATTTCTGCACCACTTCACTTCACTTACGTTTATTGTGCAATGTCGAGTTTTAAAGTCAAATTACCCTTAAAAAATATCGTACCCACAAATTTTCTTAAACCATCCACTCGTTTTCCGTTCAACTGTGCTTTTCAAGCAACGTTTTTTTTTGTTTCCAACAATAAATCACGTTTTTTCTGATTTACGTATTTGCATTAGCGGGCTTGCATTTCTGTCGCATGCTTCAGCATTTTTTCAGGCGGCAGTTGTATCGCCATTTAAACGGCTAATACCCGCTAAAGCCGCGGCAGCGATCTGAAAAGGGGTTAATTTGAGTTTCTGGGTCGGTGCGCTTTTCTCGCTTTTTTATTGTGATTTACGCGGCTTTTTTAATCCGCCCACAACGCGTCCATCTGGCTGTGTTTGAGCTTGGAAATTATGAACCACAAATTCTATTAATATTATCTCATTCTACTCTTTAATAGTTGGTAAAGTCCAATGTCAATTAATTAATAATTTACTTGAAAGTACCTCAGACCAAGTAAAGTAAGTTGTGAATTTTGATAATTACATTGTAGCACTTTGTATAAGAAAAAATCTGCAATATAAATTAACACCAAGTGACAGTTTATTAAAAAAACACACAACACAATATACCGTACAAAACAATAAAAGACAAGCAGAAATTAACTTCCAGCTTATAAATGCTTATAACAACTGCTGTTGAATTTTTCTTTTCCTGATCTTAGTTTGGCTGTATTTAATTCTATAAAACATCATTATAAAATATTTTTCAACACGCATTTTCACTCTATTGCACCGTAAATTTGAATATATTTTGTTGTCATGTCAAAGGAGTAATTGCCTTCGTGTCATTGTGTCATTTTCACTCCTCTTTTAAGCAAACAGCGGAGTTTGTTAATTTTGTTTTGCATAAACTACGTTTTCTTTTTGTCACGCGTACAATAAATTGTGTTTAATTTGCGGATTTATTACATAATGAGCTCCTACATGAGTACCTATTGATTTGCGTAAACTACATTATTTTACTTACACTGATATTTTATAAGTCATTGTATTATTTCTCAGACTTTACTGTGGGGCAACCATATTTAACTGACTTGTAAACAACGGTTTTATTACAGTTTTGCGCGTGAAGAGAGAATTATAATCAGGTTGACATTGTAGTTCAAATTGTAATTAAGTAATTTGTTTTTATTATGTTGAAAATTTTTCACTATAACATTTACTAAAATTCACTTAATATAATGTTTTCAGCTTGTTGCCTTCTTCTTGTTCATACTGAAGAATGCAATATAACGAAAACGTTATAACAAGTAAATTTTAGTATTATAGTAAAATTTTATCTATATAATGGCTATTAAACACTTTGTAACCACACTACACAAAACTCTAATTTAGTTTTGTTGGGTTTTATTCTACAGATTACTTATTCGATTCGGTAAATAAACAAATTTACTTTATTTCTCAATTTTTGCCAATTTTAGCACTCTTATTGGTGTAATATCTACAATCAGTACCAATTTTTTATGAATTAATTCCAATTTAAATAATAGTCCATAATTTTAACTTTAGTTCCAAAACAATAGTGATTTAAAGATGTAAATTAATGTTTATTTATTACAGCATACAATGATTACTATTAGTATCCATTCAAACAGAAACCACATAATATTATTCTAATTAACATGGTAATGGAATAAATTCTTCTTAATCACAGAATATTTTTATAGTTTCACTCCAGCTTTCCTTTTTGTTCGGTTATCAAGTTACCAGCATGGAGTAGCTGTCGAAAAATAGCATTCAAGAAGACAAAAGCAACGTAAAAAACCAGGAAATTGCAAATCAATCTTAAATGTTTTCCTTTTCTGTATCACATTTACTTTTCTCTAAACTAGAAATGTTAGTGAAAATTGTTCATATCCAACTAATTCACAACGGCCAAAACTTGTTTTAATTAATCACGTCAATTAGTTTATTGAAATTTCAGACAATTACATCTAATCGTCGTCAAACATATTTGGCATTGCTCCTTGACTCCTTAATTCGCATATTATTCGAGGTGCTCTTTAGGGAGTTCTCCTTGTTATTGTACTCCCAAGTCTCCAGACTCGGTCACATATGAACACTGAGAATTCTGAAAGTTGTTTAAGTGCTCGTGGACAAGTCGGGAGTTACGTCTGCGGCATTAACGGCCAAACTGTGCCAAGACTTGGCCCTGCCAAGACGTTAACCGCATCTTTAACTTCGCATACATCTCCAGGATCCAGCCTAATGAAGCTAAAATCTCAAGTCGTAACTTTCAACTGGCCTAAATTATGTGCTAAGCAAGAGATAATGCTGAGTTATTTCCGAATAAAAATCTCGACAAGCGTATACTGAAGTTGAAGATCGTGCTTTAAAATGTTGTTCTTCTGTGGCTGTGTGCAAGTTTTCTATCATACTGGCAAGAAGAGATACAGCTCGGCAACGATTTTCTTTTATAGGTGATTTTTCACTACATTAAACTCCGACTTCTCTTTGTCCGTATGCTCCACTTGGCTAAGCCCTTAGCGTAGCGAGTTTCCAACAAGCTCAGGATATCGTAAATTTGCTACATTAATAGTCTCGTGTATACGAAGGAAATCACTACAAATAACTAGTAAGTATTGTTATTTATTCGATTACAGCAAGAAGCAACACCGATTATATCCCAAAACGAAACGATAAAAAAGATCGTAAATTCCTTTTTGTTGAACCAGAAATGTAAACGCGTCAAACTTTTTGCATTAATTTGTAAACTTTCAATTTTCACTTGCGTAAGCTACGATTTGCTCTCCAGTGCGTTGTTGTACATCACGTTGTTATGAAATTTTGGAAAACGCTTATAGCGTAAGACGCTGATGCCAATGGAAACTTTGAGTCATAAATAGTTTGGCAACTTTTTAATTAAAACACAAAATTTTAGCACTCTTTCTGCATTCATCGCTTATAATTTGCTTTTATTCTCAGTTGTTTCTTGATGTTGCTTTGATGCTTGATAGTGGCCTGAACTTTTGACAAATGCGAACAAACCACACCTATTATAAAGACGCCGCTGCCGGGGAAATAAATTACGAAATTGGTAAATATGGTCAAACAAACAAGAAAAACAAAAGGGCGACGAGGTTATGTCAAACGGTTTGAGGTTGGCGTTGTTCAATAACGCATCAAAGAGTTTACCAACGCACGGCCGCATTATTAATTGAAATTATTTAGATGTGAACCAGATGGTTGACAATAATGAGTACAGCTAATGGAAATCGCTGGTAGCTTCTTTGAATAGACGAGTATATGCAAATTACATATTCTACATGGCGAAGAACGACAGTGGTCGAAGAATATGGCTTAATTAGCTTTTTATATTTATTGACATGCCAATCGGTGATAATATCCCTTGCTAGAATGGAAATGCTGCGATGACTTTCTATGCAGTGGTAGAAAACCGTAGAAAACATGAGCATGAAAGTGCAAAAGTAATTACTTTTATAATTAAAATGTTAATATTTTACACTGTTGGTATTATTGTGTAACAATATAAGAACACGTTTAATACGAATAAGAATGTTTCAAAGTGAAAAGTCAATTCTTCGGTTAGAATAAACCTTTTTTCTAATCTAACTCATCAAGCCATCACATTCTTATAGTTGACTTTCATTTGTCTAAAAGTCCAAACTGTCTTTCTTCTTCTTAAGCTTCATGCGAGTTGATTTGAGTGAGTCCGTGTGCTTGCAAATTCAAAATTTCATCATCAGCTCTACGTGGTTGGCTGATATTGCTTGCAGCAAATTTGACAATTTTAAAAGTGAATTGTGGCAACAGCGTATCTCGAATGACAGTTTGGACTCCCAAGTCAAGTTTGAGGAGAGACTTTTAACAAGAGAATGCGGTATAAATTAGAATGGTAGTGTACAATCACCCCAAGGCAATATGCAAAAGTACATTTCAGAAATGTTTTGACAACTGAAAAAGAGCTGACACAAGTGTATTGTATCAGAGACGGATTACTTTGAAGGACATTACATAATTTGTATATATTATAATATATATATATTATATATATATATATAATAATATATATATAATAATATATAATATAATAATAATATTTTATAAAAAATAAAAAACTTACTTTACTTTTTGATCACACTTTGTATATTTTTCTCTTTTATATTCATTTGTTTATGAATTTGTTTATTTCGAATGTTATTAAACAAATTATTTCATGTTCTAGAACCTAAACCTTAACTTATAATTCCGGACATTTTCGTACATTGTTAACAGTATTTTTTACGGTGTCATTACCCCTTGCGGTTGGTACTCATCGAACAAGCGAGCAATCCCTGCAAAGCGGCTGTTAAAAAATCCCGCTGAGATTAATTTAGGAAATATTTCATCGCTATTTATTTTTTCCGGTGCTTCTCATCGCGACAAGTATGCTGGTCTCATATGGGGATTTCATTATTCGCCCATACGCTTCCACTTAATGCGCTATCCAACCCACCCCACTGACTGAACACATCTGACCCCACAACGCATACTCTTCGTTATAGTATGCATAGTATTCGTAAGTAATTGGTATAGAGAGGTACGCGAAACAAACTCATAGAATAAAGTAGGGGAACGTTGCATACAAAGTCGAGTTGCAACATAAACACGTCCGCCATGTTGAGCAGTGTGCACCATTTCGCGAGTGAAGCACAGCTGCAAAAAGCACATAAAAACAATGCATGCATTCCGCACTAATAGAAATAGCACAAATGTGCAATGTATGCTAGATAAAGTTAGCTGGACGTATGTAGAGAGAAATTTTTCCACAGGCTGGAATTTAATCAGCGTGACATGTAAATTTAATTGAATACTGATAGAACATTATTCTTTAGATTTTTTCATATGCATAGACTGAGTTGTGATATGGTAGATGCAGTGTTTAGATAGTATATACACACACCTAAGATAGGTTTGCTTCCTGTCAACTGCCTGCTAATGCTTTAGAACATAATCTAGAGATGACATCGTTTCGCATAAACCTCATGCATCAGCTACAATCCGAGGCGTATAAACAATTTGCAATCTCTTAGTGTTAACAGGCTAGTACGACATATCGTCTAGTAACCACAACACTCAATAATTGCCTCTCAAGTAGTAAATATATTTGACAACTCGGGAATTAGTTTATCGATCATGTTGTTTGACACACACATGTTGTTTAACAATATATTAAAGTATTAACCAATAGAATAGAATATTTATTATTATTTTTTGTATATAAGGGGTAATAAAAATAACTGTAAAATTTAAAATGTTTAAATAATTACGAATATTTTAAGAACTAAAAATGCAAAATATTATTACTAATTAACCGATTTACAAGCTCATATTTATCTAAAATAAAATCGAATAATATGACAATTATGTGCACGTAGAAAAGTGTTATTAGTTTGTGGGTACTCATCATTTAAATTTAAAAAGTCAGGTTAAACAATATTAATACAATATTAAACATGGATACTTTTTCAACTACCAAAGATAATTTTCTTTTCTTAATTGATAGAAAAACCAAATTATATTTCTAAAATGTTCTAAATAATAAAGAAGTTCTAATTTCCAATGAGAATAGAAATTTATTTTAGAATAAAATAAATATATAATTGTATTACGTAACTCCATTATGACTCTAGGTTAGATTGTGAATGCTCTCAATATACTGCTGTTATAAATTCTCAATTATAATATGTACCTGATGTCCGATGAATCCCGTAAATCAATTACTTTCCGGATGGGCCCAAAGGCAGCATAGGTGTTAATAAATATTCGTTAGCGAAGCGCGAGCGTTTGATTAAATATTCACGTAATTGCAATGCAGAAGCAACAAATCGCGTGTGCGTTAAAATTACCGAAGCAATTCAAGCAATTCGCACGGATTACCGGATTACGTTTGATTAATGAGAGTCATAATTATAAATGAATTTTAGTGGAAACCTTGATGTGGGTTTGAATTGATTAAGACCTGATACAGTGGAAAAATACAACTGGTTTATAAATTATAACCCACAAATCATTTAACCAATATATGATTAAATTGCAATACAAATTCCGATAAATAAACGCGCAATATATTTAACATTGATCAAGCAAATGCGTTGGAAAGTTGCTAATAACTTTACGTTAGTGATATGCGCAAACAAAAAGTTTCATCATTCAGAGCTTTGGAAAGGACATTTAAAAGCTGAGCATGCAATGAAAGTTAAATTGAAATATCCACATCGTCTATTTTGTGTCGCTTATATTTACAGTCAGGATATTCATTTGCATGAGCATATCTAGTTAATGTTTATGAAAAATTGGGAACTTTATTGACTTGGGCATTCAAGCAGTCATAAAATTGAAGCAATTGATTTAAAACGTCTTAAGTTTTACTAACTTATTATCTTCTCTCGATTTGTTTAAATGAGCAAGTTTTTATTACTTGGTTAATATAGTTATTATCTTTACTCAATTATATCAATTTTAAGAGTATTGTTGAGTGTGGTTACGAAGTGGTTAATATTCATTACGCAGATGAAACATAACTATAACACATACTATATCCTTTAATAATACCAATTCAAAAACTATTTATATCAGAAACAATTATAGCTATGTTTTATCTACATAATCAATTTTAAGAGTTGCTTCTAATACCTATCCTATCAAAAAATAAAAGTTTTTTTTGTGTTTTTTATTTTATTTTTTCTATTATACAACAGCTTGTAGTAAGAATGATTTGAATAGGAGTGAATCTCATTTTCCTCTATTGTTCTCAGCGCAATTCTATGGTATCTGTATCATTTTATTTGATTGCCAATAGTGCATTCCTTTAGAGGAGTGTTTTACGTTTTCATCACGCTTTATTCATGGTGTACGTGAGTGCACAGCCACGAAAGCAATAGATCAACAAGCACGATAATCAAGCGGCGCACCGCAGTCAAAATGCGGAAAGAGGAAAGACGGAAACCGGATACGGATTGCTAGCCGTTGCAAACACGACTATCCTCTAGGTATTCTACGAGTAAATCATTTAGAGGAAATCAATGAAATTTATCACTAAAATAAAACGAAACACCTATAAAATATGGAATATATTGAGTTATTCAATAATTCGAAATGCAATTCTTAGAATTCCGGAATCCTGGAATTTATTTTCTGAGCAAATAATATATGACGTCATATATCATACTTAGTTAATCAGAATTTTGTCCAAAGTCTTATTTTTACCTGGGTATCCCAGAATTCTGAATATATCGTTACTTTTTCTAGCCTCAAACAGATGAAATAATGCATTAATAAATCATACTTGTAGTATGTAAAGCAGTATATTAGATATGCCTCTACTTTCAGCAGCTGCTTTCAGAGTTAGAAAGAGCAATATACGCAGGAAATTGAATTTTGATTTCAATTAATGTAACCATTTTTATAGCATCGACCGGGATGACATTTCCTTTCCCCAGAAAAAGTTGTGTGTGTATTCTGAAATAACTCTCATCGGGATTAATTGCTAAAGTCGAGGAGCTTATTACTACACTTTCAGAAGTTACATCTACATATTAATAATAAACTAGTTTTATATCGTAAAATATGTTTTAAAATATGTTCTTTTATACGCTGAAAGAAAAATTGTTTTTAGGATACCGCGTGATGCATTTACCAGCAATCAAAAAATATATATTTTCAAAAACAGTCAGCACGTATATTTTTGTAAAGTCGGACATACCCGAAGTGTCAACTGCATTAGCTTCGACTTGTATCGTTGACAACAGCTATGACAGCGGCAGGAGCCAATAATGCCGACACAAACATTTGCACCCAACCTTCGCAAATAAAAGTGTCAGAACAGAAACGTTCCATTTCTTATTATTGCCAAAGCAGCTAAAATAACAGCATATGACATTGATGTTCTATAGAATTTTATTTATTGGAGAAGTCTGATTGAACGTGCGAAAATTGCTTCAAATAGCAATTTAAAACAATCCCAAATTGAATCACAATTGTAATTCTCGTAAGTCTCGTGAGGAAAGTTCTGAAGCCAGACTGTAATTTTGACCAACAGAAAGATTTATGAGTGAATTATACACAACATTGGCACATGCAAGCGGGTGGTTGCAAATACGTTGAAATGTAGATGACAAGAAATATTAGACTCAAATAACTTTGACATCGATATCCTACTTCAACAGGGTTCGACGTAGCAATGCATGTAAATATATGCAGGATATTCACGGTATGCATATTTTAATCTACGGCTTATTTTAAAGTACATTTTTATTTGCCAGGAAAATTGAAAACTCATTGATGTAGTATCAATTTTAAGTTGGGTTTATAGGTACGTCTAATGTTTATATGTAGGAAAATAACTATGTTGTTGTTGATGTTGTATATTTTGCTTTGTGGTGAAATATTTCTAGAGCGGAATTGTGTTCAAATCTCTACTTAACAAAAACATTGTGTGATACAACAGGTATGTGTTTAAACGTTTTGTGTTTTAACGGGATTATAAAGTAAATTCCTCTAATAATATTGTACATTTCGCTTGCGCCAAGTAATTGAAAATGTCTTTAAACAGGTGAAAAATTACTGATCATTTTTTACGTGTCGGAACTTAAAGTTTATCAATAGATTTCTAGTAATTAAATTCTTTGTGGACGGCTGTTTCTTCTCTCGGGAGAATGAGATTAGTCTGAAGAGTTTAAAGATTGTTTGGAAGTGTGACTGGATGTGCTCATTAATTAAGGAGTTTTGGGTTATTTAGTTATGTTTATAGATCTGAAGGTTTTCTTTAATATCTAAATTGCCTATTATCGGTTTTTAATACTGTTAGTGTTGTATCTACGTTGTTAGCTGCGTGTGAATGTTTAATTAAATGATTAGGAGAATAATATGTTTGAGGATCTTTGAGAGCCTGCATGTGTTCTTTGTACCGGATTTGAAAATCCATTTATATAAGTAAAACCAACAGAAATTTTCAAATCCAGTAGAAGGAACACAAGAAGCTATAAGATTCTTAAAAATTTTATTTTCATTTTACTAACCAATTCCTTAACCATTCATACGCTGCTAACAACATAGATACAACACTAACAGTATTAAAAACCGATAACACTGTGGAACAGCAAATTTCCGATTAAGATGGCATTAACTGCATTCGATCAATCACAATTTTCTAAGAAAACAGGTTTTTCAAAATTTTCCCTGCACGCAACGTTTTTTTTTTTTTTAATTTCGATTCTAGTGTTTCGCCGAATTTGGTTGCAATTTGATATAAAAATCGAGTTTCAACTTTGTTACTAAAAAAATTCTA
This sequence comes from Diploeciton nevermanni, assembly GCA_027575565.1. Taxonomy (NCBI): domain Eukaryota; kingdom Metazoa; phylum Arthropoda; class Insecta; order Coleoptera; family Staphylinidae; genus Diploeciton; species Diploeciton nevermanni. Next base: position 1,244,838 of record JAODIE010000007.1, read on the forward strand.
TCTCCAAAACTAAATCCGTCAAGAAAATTGGAATACTAGTTTAGTATTAAGCAACTTATACATAATCTAGTGAACATACTTTCATTTCATTCCAAATGTATATTTATTCGAAATATGCGTTCATATCAACGTCTGCACTTTTTCACAAATTCTCACTTTGAGAACTCATAACTTCGAAACTATTAAAGATAAATAAATCACGTTCTCACACATTTCTTCAGTATCTATTTACAAATTGTTATTGAAAACAGCTAAATGATCTAACAATAATTACGAAAGTTAAATTAAAAAAAAAACGTTGCGTGCAGAGAAAATTTTGAAAAACCCGTTTTCATAGAAAATTGTGATTGATCGAATGCAGTTAATGCCATCTTAATCGGAAATTTGCTGTTTCACAGTGTAATAGGTGCATTTAGACGTTAAAGCGAACCTTTATGAGCATATTCAGCCACATTTCCAGACAATCTTTAAACCCTTAAGACTAACCTCATAATTCCCAAAATATCCAACCCCGACAGAAGGTTGGATCACTAAATTGAAAACAATTATAAATTATTCCCATACTAAAGAAGGCAACATGCCCTTAACGTTTTACCAAGTGACTAAAAGTAAGTGTTATAGTGAATTTTTATCAACATAATTAATTTCAATTAATAATTAACTTCAAACTAAGACGCCATCACATTTATATATCAAAGAAAGAGTTCTGCGCAATCAGAATTTTAATTAACAAGAATAGACTGCGCTAATATAAGAGTGATTTGTTTAATACTTTTTTTTCGTTTTTAAAGCATAGTTTTTATTGTTTATTAAATATTAAGAAATTATTATGTCATTGATGCATTACTAAATGTTTTGTCTCTTGAAATTCTAAAATTCCTTAAATTATATTCAGTATAAAAGTGTAAAAATGTATTGTTTGTACTTCCACCTATGTTTATGACATTCATATTCTGCTTTAACAAAAACAAGCTTTCATAGTTTTATGAACATAGAAAACCACCGAGGAAATAAAATTTGTCGAGCAAAAGGCCCGTGCAACCAGAACAATAAAAACAAACCTCACACGAAATAAATTACGTGCCTCTTGGCGTCTAAAAAACCGTTTGTATAGTGCATTATGATGCTGTCATCCCAACATTTCTACTTCCTGCTCTGCTGATGAGGAATTGAACTAAAGCAAAGCACAACAACCCCATCGCCGTGTCTTTTTGCAATAGAATCCTATGAGCATACAAGCATAGAATAGTAATTGTATGCTCTTTTATACTTTCAGTTTTATTCCTTGGTAGGACATACACCGTTTCTGGCGCTAAAATTTGCTGGGAATCTTTTATACAAATACATCACAACGCCCAGCTATTTTCTAGCCGCACGAAATAATGAGATAATAACTACGACTTGAAAACCAGCAAGAATCCAAATTAAACTTGGTGCCATCTGTACATTCTCCTCTATCCCCCATCCCTTTCATTTTGTTACGTTTGGTTTGATAATGTGCTCATTACGTTCATTTCTCAATTTGTTTTCTCAGCGCAACCTTTTTATTATTTGAGTTACCTTCTTGTGCTGTCAGCGAATTTATTAAATAAAATTCTCGTGCGGGCCATTTGTTTGCAAATTGCGGTTGGACGCCAGGAATCACGGCTGCAAGCTAATTGAAAGTTATTTTTGCAGGTGTAGGTAAAACGTCCCATGGTAGCCGTAAAACATTTTCGGTTCAATTCCGCAAAAAACATGTCGCCAGAAAATTGACATTTTGCGGCTAAATGGTGGTAAACCTGTCTGAAATTTGTAGGCATAGCAATTTTTGTTAGTTGCACATTTTTCAATTTACACCATGTTACTGTCAAATATTCATCGTGATTGAAAACACTGGAAGTATAACATAAAAATTCAATCATTTTTTGGATTAATCATTTATCAATTGTGCAAATAATAAACTATCAGTTGTTATGCATGGCAAATATATCAACAAAAGATGCATTGAGATGCATCAACTAAGACACATATATCTTAGTTGATGCACCTCTATTTGTCTTGTTTTTATTCTCAGAAAGGGTACAAATATCTTGGTGTATATTTGGTTGTCTACATGACGTGTGCTGTATCTATGCATAATAATTTTGCGTCATTTATGAATTAGTATGTGCAAGTTGCACATTTACTAATGTAATGTGCACTGCGTTCTTAGTGCACTTTAGTGTTTGCTCTTTCCGAGTGAATCTGCTCACGAGACTGAGCATCAACTCAAGTATACATTACAAGCGGCGGGGAAGTTTTGCAAAGATGTGCACAAAAGAACAATGCAAGTCTTTTGTCGCTGGTGGTAGGACACCTATAAAACCTAGATAGAAAAAACAAATGTATGACGATGGAGTAAATTTTTCCAAAGACGCATTGAGCTTTTTTGCGCATTGCGGCATTTTAGCATGAAAACAAAATTGACTGCCAGCTGGCTTTTAAATTACATAAACAGACTTCAAAGGGAATGTCTTCTTGAATCAATTCTGTGCTTGGTAAATACTCTCAAACGGTACATACGTTTCCATCATACAGGATAGACTTTGCTGATAGTGAAATGTTACTCAAATATTTTCGAATGTATTTTGATAATATAAGATTTTAGTTTTAACGAAAACAAGTAAAGATTTTGTTTCCAACTTTTCCATTTACAATAAACTTATTCCTATTTTCCGCACATTTGAATTTTTATACTAGATAATTCCAATTTTACGGCATGTCTGGCGCAAATCTAGAATCATACGAATAGCTCTAAGCTCTTTCGGGGTTTTCTGCCGCTTGCTATTCAATTCATCTACCTTTCAATCTAGTGGCTCACCTATCTAGCTGAATTCTTATCATCATTTTCCTTAAATTCGTTAAATATTTACCTAATCCGTTTTTAGACTTTTGTACGTTTTTTTATAGTTGGTTTTCTTCTTTATTTTCTTCGGAAATAAATTTGGTTTTTGCAAACACAATGCGTAGAATCTTGTTTGTTTGTTCGCTAGAGTTCCAGAAAATTATCTTGTATCTGTTTGCGTCCAAAAGTAACAGTTTTATTCACTTTGGAAAAGATTGCTATGTTGTGTATAAACTATTTACACTGTTACTAAAATTAAGAAGTAAAGAAATTAAAGCAGTGTTGGATAGAAATTGCCGAGGAAGAGAAAGGATGCGCCGTGAGTCAAATGCCAAAAGTTCAACTAGAGCCAGCACTAAATGTGGTCTCCAATTACGCTGCTCTTCGATAGTTCTCATTGTCGCTATATTTATAGCTGATGGCGAAGAATGAAAGCATAGCGTAATTGCAATGAGAGTAATTATAGTGCAAGAACTTGGCGAATTAAACTATTTAACGGCTTAATCCGCTTATTAAATAAATTCACGATAAATGTCAGAACTATGCGTGGAATTATTTTATTCTGAGAGATTATTTGTTTGATTCTGCTCAACAACCAAAGTGAATTATTAAATTATATTGATTTGCTTTTAATAGAAGCTAATTAGTAGAACATGTGACATGTCAGAGTTCTGGTTAGATATTGGTTTGTGTATGTCACAAGCTCTATTAATATGTTTATTAATTTTGTAATCAGTTTGATGGTTCTGAATGATATTTCACTCTTATATATCAATTTATTTTGACTTGCATATAATAGATGCTGATACAATTTACTTTGTGTTCTTGTACTTTTTATTGTTTTCAATTTTAATTCTAGCACCTAGTTTCCCATAAACTAGATAAAACCCGAGGTCCAATATGTAATCAGTATTGCGCCTAGGAGTGTAGTCGTGAAGTTATTATTGAGAATGTTTTTGTTGGTTGAGGGTCTGGGTACGTAGATACCAAATAAACAATATAAAATTATTTGCTATAAGTTGACTCAGTCGTCAATTTTGGCTACAATACCTTGATAATTAACATTATTTTCAAAATATATTTTACACATGTATGTTAATTCATTGTCTCCATATTAATTGGACAAGCGTCATAATTAGTTTATTTTGTCATCGAAAATAAACGCTCGTGAAAATATCACTCAAGCTAGAAAATATACATGGCTTAATAATAGTTTTCCTAAACAAGCAATAAAACTAGAAATAAATATTTTATACTCAAAAAAAAGAAAAACACAAAATTGATGACATATACCTCGAATTTTAAGGTAGACGAAATTAAGTAATTTATGTGGATAGAGTTTTCGGTTACAAATTAAGGCAATTAGCGTACAAAGTGTTTAATATTCATTATGTAGATGAAACTTAACTAGAACACTTACTAAATATTAATTTGTGGAAGGTTTTCGGTTTGCTGCCTTCTTCAATCCGTAAATCTCTACGACCAAAAGAAGGCTGAAAACGTTATATAAATTAATATTTAGCAGGTATTACAGTAAATTTTATCTAACTAATGAATATTAAACACTTTGGAACCTCAATCAACAATCCTCTATATTTATTTTCACATAGTTAAAAAAGGGTTTCAACTGCCTCGGTAGCACACTTAACAGCGCGTTCTTCGCAGCGTTTAAAACCATGTTGAAAAGAAGAATAATGCAGCTACTGAGCTATTAATGGTGGGGGTCAAGTATAGTGCCGGTCTATGAGCGATGTGGTTGCAGTGCACTTACAAGTCATACGCCACGACGTCTTATACCTGAATTGGATATAAAAAAAGTTGAGATTGATGATGATAGTTAAGTTTCACCTACATAGTCTATGATTTACTTTGACATCGGTAGTGTAAAAATATTTTCAACTTGATTAGTATTGTTTAAAATGGAATTAATCAACAAACGTAAAAATGCAAAAAACAACAAATTATTTGTTCAATTAATTCAATGGAAGTCAAATTATGTCAAAGGTCTTAATAATACGCAATTAAGAATATGCTAAATTGGGGTTTCATTCCTGTAAAAATACATTTTTAATACACCTAATTAAATGCTTCAACTTTTGTTTTTCTATTTAGAATCTTAAGAGGCTTTTGTAATATACTCTTGACATACTACATAAAATATCTTTCTTTTATGTTTTCCATCAAAGAAATATTTCTATCTTCCCTAAAAATGTAAAAGTCTCTGAAATGGCAAAGATTGGAGAAAGTACAAATAACTTGGTTCATTACACAATTCTGTTGTCCTGTTTTGAAGTTTTCCTTACGTAGCCTACATACAGCCTACATTACAATGCTTAATATACCAGAAAATTACACCCCTCTCGACACATCGAAGAGCATGTAAATTATGCATTTTAAGCGCAAATTCTTTTATTTAAAAAAAAAAACTGCTTGTAGTTTTAACAGAAAACAATAAAAAATTAATTTTTATTCCAAAACTTATCAGACGCGTAAAATTATACATCAACATACGTGAGTGGGATCACGATGGGGCACGTAAAACGTGTGAAAAATATATTTCGCCGCACGCAGTTTTCATCACACATCGTCTAAGCGCGAGATAAATATGAGCATCTCGCACATATGTTTGCTTCTCTATATTCTCACATACTTGGTACTTTTCTAACAGGTGAGACATTGAACAATCTTCCATCAAATAGTAGACGACGCTGCAACGATAATTTGCAGCAACCAACTGCGGGGTGAACGTTATAGGGCTCTTAGGGTTTATGTGGTGTACACGGTGTAAAGTGAAATTGCAGATAATTTGAAATGAGAAGATGTGCGGTCGAAATAAAACCATGTAAAATGTGAAATGAAGAAGCGCACTGAGAATTTACGAAATCGTAAAGTTGCGGCGGCTGGATGCCACATCCAGGTTTCTAGTGTGGACGAAAGTCCAACTCCTGCCACTGTGAGTTATTGAGTTATGCAACTATATTCGGGTGAAATTCAAACTACATAATAACAAACGCATATAATGCATAGAATATTAGAATCATCATTGATCTTGTCAATGCATTAAATTATCGTATTATTATCGTATTGTCGACTAGTGGGAATATCATTTCCACTTTTTTATTAATTATTATACGTGTGACTGTATTTACTGCCTACTTTCCATTTTCACTCAAGCGCAAATGTCAATAAGACAAACGAACGGGAATGTATTATTAATGAAGCGAATAATTTAAAACCTGGCTGGCCAGAGTTACGATCAGTGAAAGAATTCGCAGTACCAGCAGACCTGCAGAATAGCAGGAAAAGCAGGAATCTTTTGATGTAATTAATAGAACTTGCATTATATTTTTACATTTTGTGTCCTTACAAATGGACTGAATCGCTGAAAAATTAATCTATTTTCTGCCTCATAGTCATCTTTCCGGCTTAGCCTTCCCATCTGTTTAAATATTATTTCAAAGATTTTAACTGTAATATCATTCGCTTGGCATTGCAAAGCTTAATAATTTTATTCGAAACGTTGGTTTATACAAGAGAAGTAAATCTTAAGCAAAATTGATTTCGGAGAACTTTAAGTTTTCAGGATTATCATAATCATTTAAATCAATTAAGTATTGTTATATTCTTTATACTTTTATATCAGTAACTTTAAAATGCGCAAAAAATTCAATTGAAATCGAATTTCAATCAAAGCAATAATTTTACAATTTATTATTACATTTTGAAGTTGATATTTTCCAAAGTAAAGTGTAAAACAAAAATACAACATATTTATTAATTATTAAGTTAGTTAAGGAAACTTTATGCATTTCTGAACACACGAGAACAACTTAGCGTAAATTGCTAAATAATTATTTATGGTCTGACTGTAGCAGTGATAGCGAGGTGCATATTCTGGGAACACGAGTTTAAATCCTGCTGGGGGTATATTCAATATAATATATATTTCCACCAGTTTCAGTCCCTATAACTGTTAATAACCCTGGTAGTTGATGCAGTATAATAGAATAGAGGCTAAGTACGGTGTCGATATCCGGCATAGTTGCATGCAGTACGCTCCAAAAATAAAAAATAAGAAACAATTATTTATTTATAAAAAATATTTAAATTATTTAAGAGGTACTCAAACATCGGATATATATTAAACAAAAAATTTCTTTGAAGTACCATATAACTAATTGAAGTAAATTTCAAATCTTGTTTCTTCTTTTAATACTTTCTTATGATGCGCACACATAAATATCTTGGACATTTTGTGCATTTATTTAAAATAATTTGCAATTGCTAATTTCTATTTTATGATAGGTGCAAAACCTTAAAACATAATTGTTTTTGATAGACTTTGATAGTTTTATTTGAACTATAGATATACCTAAATAAAAGTCAAGAAAAGAGATTGCAAAGAACTCTAGAATCTGTAAAGAGTGAAACCAATATAATATAACAAAATTCGCTAGTAGCTTAGTACTAATTGACGCCGCACTAATTTAAAGTACTCCCTCATAGTCTCTTGTACCAAGCTCAAATTAGAAACGATATGCTACAACAAGCTCCACCAATAATAATAGTAATAACCCACTGATAAAACTACCTTATTTATAAAAGAGGTAAACCCCATGTAGAATCGCAAAGTCATTTAATAACATCACCTATGCACATTGCACCAAGCCAACTGCATCACAATAATTTTTAGTTGTAGCCTGCGAGCTGCAAGCGGCGGCGCACATTTGCAATCACTGCTGGCGGGGATATTATTAACAAAAACATCGCAATGCACAAATAGCACTTTTCCATAATTTGTGTCAACATTGTCGGATTTATGCACGATATACCAGGTGGGGTGAAGTTTAATGGGAGCGGTGATAATCATTGCATGTCGCGACGAACGAGGAATTCATACGCGCATTGCTGGAGGCAGCAAGCGACGCGTGTGAAGCGCCTAGTTTGATGTTTACCGCGCCACTGAAGCGCCAAGCGGCCGCTCCAACTGGAGGCGGCGACCGAGTGATGGCGTGTGCGGCACGAGCGAGAACCACGATAGGAGTTTTTGGCAATTCATGCGCATGCACGTTTAACAACAAATACATTTAAACTAAAACAAACACAATGTAAACTAGTAAACTAATACACCTAAATATTGGAGATATGCTTTTTACACAGGTGTTTTACTTTTGAATATATATATATATATATTTGTATTTATTCGATTTTAACTGTTCATATTGTTTGTATTAAACTTTATTTTGCACTATTATCTATTTAAATATTTGGAGAAAATATTGGGTCGCCAACTTTTTCCGAATCTCGGGCAATTAAAACAAAAAAGAAAAATTGCGCAGACCGCACATTAAATTTTATTTTGGTTTTAGGGTCCGCTTCTGGAGCATTCTTAAGACAAAGGATTGACAATTTATAAAACTAATACGCCCGACACATAAAAACAATATTCTTCGATAAGATAAACTGAACATAGCACTAAATTATTTCACTGTTGATTAATAGAACAATAGACCTTTGAGCACCAAAGTACAGCTTGAGAAATAAATCGAAAAAACAAATAAAAAATAACAATAATTTGTAACCTAACCCGGACATTTTTGGCACCAATCATAGCAGGCCCACGCTATAAGTTATTTTCTTAAATTATGTTGGTGTTTTAGCAAGCCGTCCAAAAGATTATTGGAAGCAGTTTACGGTCCGCAGGTCATAGGTTGCCGACTCTTGCTTTAGCTTAACTTTAGCTTATAAAACCATCAAAATTGGTTAAAGTTAGTCTGAACATCCTCATCTCATGCAACTTTCAATGCATTCCAGAACAATCAAACTACAACAGATATTTGAAATCTGTAAAAAGATTCTAAAAGTGAAAAAGCACTCTTCAGGTCGGTACTTTAAAATATATAATAACTTTTACTACATTTTCATTGTGTCGTTAATCAGCTCTATTTACCTACATCAGTTCACAATTATTTAAATTAGAAGTACTTGTAAACATACTTATTAAAACCAAATAACCCCAATCAATAAATGAATAATTGCTAAATACAATACCGTTACTATTATTCAGTTTCAATTAAAATTATAAACATTATTTCACCTCAAATTATAATCTAGCAAACCATATAACATAAAATTGCTTCAATCTTGTTATTTAACAATTTAATATCTTTATGCAATGATAGTTAATAAAGTATCACACATTAAAAAGAGTATGTTGCAAATGTCGTTCATGTTGACTTTATCCCCCTTTTCACAAATGCGACTCACAAGTTGCAATTGAATCTGGCAATACAAATTTGTTCCACTACCACTCACCCATTCGCCGCCGCCGACTGTATAAATGCAGTCCCACTCGACAAATTCCGCGTATAAAATATGCTTATTAGTTCACATCAAGCCGGGTTGAATTATAAATTTAATAATCGCTCTCGAGCATTTGCCGAGTAGATTCATGAAACACTAGAATCCGAAATGTATAAATAAAGTTTGTTTCATTTTGTTATGCTATTATATTGAAATATAATTCAATTTAATGTACTATAATAAATGTTTGTTTTAAAGTATAATAATATTTAGTTATTCTTGGAATAATATTGTTATTTTTTGTTGTCATGTAGTATCCATTAGCATATGACAAAAAGTAATGATATATATTAAACTTTGATATTCATTCTAGAGGTTAAGAATTAGTTTTTAAAAATTTATAAAAATTATAAGTTTAGTTAAATCTTAACAATTAAATGTTTGAATTGTTTCATTAGGTATATAGAGTACAATACTTAATAAAGCTCGTAATTTTAAATAATAATTTTGCGTAGCTAGGTGAGGAGTGGGTGGCAAAGTAAAACTTGGGACTAAATCAAGTTGACTCGACGTTTGGGACAGATAGTTTTAATGGGGTGGGTGTTCTTTATTTTATAGCATTTTCAGATGGATAATTATCGGAAAAATAATAATAGTACAATTGAGCATTTTTAATAATCTATTAACGAGATCGAAGCAGGTCAATTGGTCTAGAGACCTGTTTAAAAATGAACAACGCTTCTGTGTTATCACAATTTTTTAATATGAAATATTATTATTTAGTTATTTTTGACACAATTTTCTTTTTTTTTTTTCCAAATTGTAGTATTTTGTTTATTTTAAATTAACTTCTCTGCATTCTTTATTACCTGTAACTATCTGTAGCAGTAAAATAAATTAATGTAAAGTGGGTTAATTGTTGGAAAGGATACGAATTAATAAGTACACTTTGCCTATGAGAATATTCCACATGACGGAATAACAAAGTTGATTGTGGAGAGATATTCAACGTAAATTATGTTCTTGTAAGAGAAATTTATTACTAATATGTTTTTCAATTGTCTGTTACCTTTTAATTTGCATGAAAGAAATGGATATTTTTGAGATTAAAAAGAAAAGAGTTGTAATAGTTTAAAACTTTGCCATTCATTTCGAGGGCTGTTTATTAGGTTTATTAATGTTTGTAAACTATGATTTAAGTTACTTAACCACAATCTAGTATTTCCAACAAAATGTTTTCCTAATATTTATAGTTACGATCAATTTTGTTGTGTATCTGTTGGAACAATTATAATAGGATTTTATTAGGCCAACACTATTTGTAAATTAAAGTAACTGCATCGTAAATTTTTATTAATTAAAACAAAATTTTAAAATAAAAAACTCTAACTAACGTTTTAATGTTTAATTTATTTCGATTTTTTTAGAATGCTGTCAATTTTTAAAACTTTCTAAAAAATTGTAAAAAAGAAACATCTTAAGCTGATTGAAAACCAAAATATCATTAGAATTTAGAATCATTTATTAATTGTTATAGTAAATATAAACAATAGAATAATATAACCTAAATAACATAAACAATAAACGAATAGAATATCGCTGAGTGTAGTTACAAAGTATTTAATTCATTATGTGGATAAAATTTAACTATAACACCTACTAAATATTTATTGATAAAACGTTTTTGACTTGTTGCCGAATTGTTCTATCTTCATTATACATTATTACCTTATTATATTTTACTACTACGACCAAAACAACCGATCACTCCCACTTAACCTTTTCAATCAACAAGTCATAAAAACAATCAAAATACTGAATAAATCTAATACTGAAGAAGACAACAAACTAAAATGTTTTATCCACATAATCAATAAAAAAAAAGAAATGGTTCAGTTATGTAGCTCAATCTGACAGCGAGGAATACTTTTTTTTTCAATCTTGTTAGAATTATATTCAATATAATTCCACAAAATTTAGTTCTAATAACTGCTAATAATCGTAGCAGTTGAGGTAGTCTTTTGTTAAAACTTATTTTTCCATTCAAACGATACCAACACAATAATTTTTTGAAAGAAAAAGTATTTTGTATATAATAGTAAATTTAAAAAATGCCAATTTAAACATTCCAGACCTTTATTGAATGTTTGCAGACTGCCTAATAATTCGAATGATTTCAATAATGTTGTTGCTCTCAAAAAAAAATCCCAAGTTTCAATCCTCGCGTCTCAAGTTTGCACTCATTCGCATTATCTTCATCCCATGCGTCACCACCACCAGCGTGATGGCGGCGTAAAAGTGGCTGAAAAGATATGAGTTGCATACAGTATCGTTTAGCCTACGCCTTGGGAAAGTCGACGCCACTTTGCTTTTCATTTCGTTACTAATGTCTTTTATTCGCGCCTTTTGAACGCCTCGCTATTGTACACCCGAGACGTCGGAACACACATTTTCTATGCTTCCAACACATTGATATTGTTTGTATACTTTACACTTTAGTACACATTACTACATATTTCACTGTAATCTGATTTGATATCTAGATAGAAGAGATTGAAACTTTTACAAGTTGTGGAAAACAGGTATATCACGAGAACAGCTTATCATTAATTGTATATTTGAGTGTCTGAACATGTGAGGTGTTGTACTTTATTTATTACTTGGTTTTAGCTAAGTGGTGAAAGATTTAGCGGAAGTTAATCATTGTCAGAATACTGTTTGTTAGAATTAAATTTAATATCTTCCGAGACAATTATAACAGCAAGTATTATGGGATTTTCCGCATGCGGAAGATTGAAAACAGATGCGAGGATATCTTTTGAGTGATCCTTTGTACCCGCAAAAATGTAATCCAGGTGTGAAGTTGAATTGTTCACAATGACAGTATAAATTGTTCAGCGTGATACAATTCAACAAGGGTAATATGCGAATAACGTATGAGGAGTTTCTGTATGACAATGTAAAGAAATTCCATTGTAAATCAACTTGTTAGAGAGGATTAAATGCAAGGTATTACTTCTACAACAAGTAGGATTATATCCAACAATGCACTAAACTTCATTATTTCATGCAAAATACAAACTCTATTTCGTATCTCCCTTGCTTGCACTTGTAATATTTTTACTGTTTCATATATCCATTAAAACTAGATAGACAACAAAAAATGTTCTTACACAAGGCTTAAGAATGATGTTAAAAAAAGCAAATGCAACACAAAAAGAAGCCCTTGAAAGAATGTTCAATGGTGTCAGATAACGAGTCTATTGTATAATACAAAGTTAGTTTCCTCTCTCGGCATTATTGCTTCTTACAATCGTCGAATCGAATCAGTGTCTCCATCAATTTCGTTCTGCGATTGGATTTTTCCTTCATTGTGCCATACGTTTGAGCGATCCAGTCGCGTTCGCATGTAGTTTTTGTTTATTCGGTGACAAAAAGAAATCACTGCAAAGGGACCAGAGAAATGCGCGACAATAAAGTTAGGAGTAACACGCCCAAATTTAGTTTCTATTTTTTCAGACACATTTTTCTCGACAACAGATGGTTTCGTCTTAATGCAATGCACAAAAATTATGATTTTTTTACTAATTAAAATATTGTGAGTCCTTAATATTGTAATAAAGGTTGAAGCATTATTTATGTAAATAACAATAAAAACATTTATAAACGTTGTAACTTTCAATGAAAAGAGAAAAAAATATATATAGGTACGAGAATAGTATAGGCAACCATTTATACTAATATAAAAAACTACTGCTCAATTAATTTTTAAATACAAATGACTAAATTAATTCTTTATGTTGATAAAACTTCTCTTGATAAAACGTTTTCGATATATTGCTTTCTTTAGCATAAGAATTGTTTATAAATTTTTCTGATTTATATAGTTTATTGATTGGAGGTGGTCAGCTGTTTCTTCTGTCGAGAGAATGTCCAATGGGTGTTTTGAGGATTATGAGATTAGTCGCAAGAGCCTAAGAATTATCTGAAAACGTGACTGGGTGTGCTTATTAAAGAGTTTTAAGTTTTTTAATTTATGTTTATAAATTTGAAGGTTTTCTTTGATCTCTAAATGCTTGTTATCTGTTTTTAATACTGTTAGTGGTGTATCTATATTGTTACCTGCGTGTGAATATTTAATTAAGTGGTTAGCAACGGGAGAACAATATGTTTGTGCGCATGAATTTCTTGTATCTGATTAGGAAATTTCAGTTGGTTTTACCTATATAAATGAATAAACTGGAGTTGTAGGTTGTAGGCTTGTAGATGCCGCTGGATTTGTGGATGTTTAAAAGATTTAGTGGGTTATTGAATATCTGTAATATGGTGTTGTTTGTATGCTATTTTAAAATTTAATTTTCTTATATATTTATTATTTTGTAGATATCTTTTTCAGTGTAGATAAATGTAAGGTATTTTGTGTCTTGGGATAGTTGGGAAATGGCTTGGTTTTTGGTTCTGTATTTAATGGTGTTGTATATTTTAACGATTTCTTTTATATTATATCTGTTTTCTATTGCAATATTTCTAGTTTTATTAATTTCTAAATTATATTGTTCTATTGTTAGTGGTGTGTTGAGCTGGCAATGGAAAGTGATTCTAAAATATGCTATTTTAGGTCTAAAACTATATATTCTGTATATGTCGATGTGAATATTATTGTTGTGGATTTCTATCGTAAGGTCTAGAGAATTTATCTACTATAAATTGCAGTGTGAATGTATGTTGTTAATTATGTTCAGAATGTTCTTATTGTTGAGTTGGGGCTTATCTCAAGGAGGTTGCAGGAATATTTCAGACACTCTTGGTCGATGGCCTTGCATATGTATGATTGTATTGCGCGATTGTATATGTGCAAAATATATTATTATTATTATTATTTCAGATAAGATAGGTGAACTCGGGAGGCCTGTATCCGTCATTTATTGTGTAGATTATGTTATTAAATGTGCAATAATTTTGTTTGGTAATTGTGTTTCCGGTAACCTTACAAAACACATTTTTGTTTATAAATAACATTTCTCTCCCTGCTCCGTACCACAGTCGGTAAGTCGCCTGACTGTAGCAGTGACAGCGAGGTGCATATTCGGGGGACACAGGTTCAAATCCCGCTGGGAGTATATTCAATATAATATATACTCTCACAGAATTCAGTCCTGCTGCTAATAACCCTGTTAATATAGTTAATGCAGTATAATCGAATAAAGGTCAAGTACGGTGTCGGTATTCGGTACGGTTGCAGTACGCTTCAAAAATAACAAATAATATTTTTAATAGCAATAAATGGAATTTAAAAAAAAATTCTTTATTTCCATATTTTTAATTTAAAAAATAGTTTTATGTTTTCTTCCTTTAAACAAAATTACTTATAAAATAGTAATATTACTTCAGCACGTTTACTTCTCCAGAATTATAATCACTTCTGATTTTTTTCCTGCTAGTATTAAACTTTTGTTTCCTCACCTCTTCCGACACCTCCACGTTGAAATTTTGTTCATCGAGGTGTTGTACTCTATATACGCTCCTTCTTTCATTATTTGTACGTGTGGCGACTTTCAACAAGCATCGAAAATTATCTTATAAGCGTGACTAAGGCAGCACCGCAAGTCGATTGTGGCCACGAATGAAAAATAAAAGAGGTGTTTTGACTAGAAACCGCAACCGCATAGCACAGGTTGGCCGGGTAAAAATGAACCATTGCAACCGCATCCCGTTCTTTTAATTCCAGGATAATAAAACCTACAGAATAAAAGACTGTGCCTCTACGAGCAGCCGTCGGGAAATAGGGTTCTTTGGCAAATAATTACAAAACTTTATGATTACTTGTATAATTATAAAACTCTTCTGTAAGTTTTATAACTGGTTAGTAAACGAACAAGCCAGTGCGAAATTTAATCGACTTTGGGATTTTTTCCACTCTCGAGTTAAATTTATAAAATATGCCTCGTGAAATACTGCTCTGTAAAGCATCTAGAATAGAGGTAGTAAGGTGAGAATTTAGACGTTGCGATGTCTATCATTTTAAATAATTTAAATCACCACCCGCAATGAATGTGGCATATTGTCCGCGTGGAAAAACACAAGTTAACAGGTGAATGAAAATGCAATTTTCTATATGGAGCGTAAAATTGCGCGGAGTGTTTTTTAACAGCAACTTGGCCTACAGGTTTCTTCCATTTTCTGCGTTTTTCGCGCCGACCACACTTCACATCGGCTCGCCTTACGTCTTGTTACGTCTTGTTACAGCCGGCTGACTGCCTTCGTTCGGTTGCCGCTTCGCATTCGCCTATTTTCTGGACTACACTGGGGGCGGCACTAGTTTTATGTTCGTGCCGGTGTTGCTTTGTAATATTCATAAATTCACCGCCTGGTGGATGCCAGTCTCGCCTATTTAGCACACACTCAAATCCTCATTTTTATTACTTCTTTACGAGACCGCCAGTCGCGCCGTTTTACGTTTCACTTAATTTTTAAGTTTTTCATTTTCGCAACGGAAATGCCACGAGAGTCTTGATTAGAAAAATTCAAGTTAAGTGAGTAGCTCAGAGGCAAGTAAACAAATAAATGAGCAAGGTATCATAAATCAAAGATAAAATCTTAAAACCACAAGGTGGGTGACAGCAACACCCAGCTCTTATTATATTATCATTGACTTTGGTACAATGTTCTTTATCTTATAACCACCTACAGCAACCTGATGATGGTGATGGCGTGATTTGATTATACAATATGTTGTACAGTTTGCCTTCTGCGGCGGAATTCATGAATTCTTAATGAATGAATCGTAACGAATCCTTTTGCGAGCCACTGACAGCGTAGCAATGCAATTTTCTGGAATTAAAACATTAAAACGTTGTTTTCCTTAGTTGATTGTTTACAATGTCAAAGTCTGTAACAACACTTTAAAATACGTTTGAAAAATTCTTGTTGTTTTAATTAATATTTCAAAGAGAAAAGCAAATAAACCAAGAAAAAAATTAATATGCTTAGTCGAGAAGCAACAATAGTACGCTAAATAACAGTTTTATTTATTTATTTATTAGAAGCGTACTCTAACCATGCCGGATACCGACACCGTACTCAACCTCCATTCCATTATATGCAGTATGCAATTACTAGGGTTATTAGCAGTTATTGAGACTGAATTCTGTAAGAGAGTATATATTATATTATTATAATATTCTCCCAGCAGGATTTGAACCTGTGTTTTTATAATGTGCACCTCGCTGTCATTGCTACAATAGGAAGAGAGTTTACCGACTAAGCTATGGAGGAAAGCCGACAGTTTTATTTTTTTTTATTTTTGAAGCGTACTGCATCCATGCTGGATACCGACACCGTACTTGACCTCCATTCTATTATACTGCATCAACCTCGCATTATTAGCAGTTGTTGGGATTGAACTCTATAAGAATATATATTATATTGAATATACCACCCCCAGCAGGATTTAAACCCGTATTCCTAGAATATACACCTCGCTGTCACTGCTACAGTCAGACGTCACCGATTGTGCCACAGAGCGCGGCGAAAGTTTTTTTTTTTTAATTGGGAAATAATCATTTTATACAGTACACAGTTTGTAATTTGAAATACACGAAAACAAATTTACATTGGAAGCAACTAATTATACCCTTAATTTAGTTATTTTTAAAGAAACAATATTTTTAATCTTTATTTATTTGAAAAAAAAGTTGTATCTGATAAAACAACATTTTAATATACTCCAAGAAACCTTTTTTAATTAATATTTCTGATAAAGTAGAATAAACTGTAGACCAGCCACTAAACAAGCATTGAAGTTCTTTTTTTAAAAAAATATGTTTATACAAAGTGTAAATGTATTCTTGTGCTTCAGTTGTGCCGACGACGTCGAAATGACAACATAAATGCACTATTTGAAATTGATAAAAGAAGAGTCACTACCAGGATGAAACATAAGGTAGAAAATAATGATAATAACTAGAGACATAACTCGTTCAATGTTTATCGGTATTGCACATTGGAACTTTTACGAGGTTTTAGTATTATCTTATACAGTGTGTTTCCAAAAGTCTTGAAACATCAAAGAAAATCCAATTTTATTACCTTAAAATATCAATATTATTCCTGCCACTTTAAAACAGTTAAACAAAGAGTGAATTTCTAGTTTTAATTCTCATAAAACATTTAGCACTTTTCAGTCTTCAAAAACAACCAGTAAAAATGCATCTCTAAGGAAGCACGTCCTAAGTGCGCAGTTAAAGTTAATCAAGCAAACGATAACGACGTTTTCTATTAGATTAATCGTACTGGCTCGCACTTATAGTTCTCCTTCCGATCGATTTCGCATTCTGCGTAAACTAAGAGTTAAAGTTAAACTCAAACGGAAATCGGAAACGTGCGGCGGAAATGTAAACGCCTTAAATCGCAAATACACAAATAAGTCACCAATTTTGAGATCTTTGGCTCATACTATTCCCTAAAACTTACCCATGATGCATTCTAAACTTAAATGCACTAGGAAGTTAATTACTTAATTCAAATAACAAATAAATTTACATTATGCATTATTGATTTTGTCCTTTGAAGTTAAAGTTCAACAATGTCGTCATAACTTTGCTTAAACTTGCTCGACGCTGAGCTAAGGTTTAATTGCGATTATTAGTTAGTCTATGCACGTTTAAAATTGATTTATTGGTGTAGATCTCGTTGCCGCATTCAACACACCTTGAGTATTTGGGGTTGGGGAAGTTGCGGAGATTGGAGGAGGCAGAGTATGGTTGCAATGGTATTTAGGTTGTAGGCTTGGAATGGCAAGCATGTCTCTTGTCTAACTACTATACGAGAATATTTGGGATCAATTTACTTTGTAAGGTATTTTAGGTTAGGTGAGTAAACATTTATTACGTTCACACTATTCACAAGCATTCCATGACTTGATCCAAGGATAAACTTTCCTAGTTTATTGCAGCTTTGCATTAAGTATTAAGAGGTGTTAAGTGCTGTTAACCTTTTTGTATCTCTCGCTAAAGTTTTCTCTTGTTACGATGACGATAAAATTAATTGTAGGATATAAAAGTATGCAAGTCAAATAAAACATAATATTCTTTAAAATTAGACACACTCAAAATGAATTGTTTCTTGAAATCAATATAATAATTTACTTGTAATTCTTGTAGAATGTATCAGTAGTTTGATATATCGACTAATTTATAACGCATGTTCTTGTTTTGTTAGTTACACGTTGTTTTACCTTCAAACTAATTTAACCATCCTGACAATTCCACTATTAAAACCACAAATATCAACCTAAATGACCTGACATCAAATAAAATATAATTTTTATTAAATTAACTATTTATGTCATGCACATATTTTAATCTCTTCTAATAAATATTTATTGAATTGTAAACCGCATGTATGCCAGTGCGAAACTGTGCGCTGATATTTACCTCCAGTAAATTTATCACGAGCCATGAAATTGTTGTTAAATCTAACTTCATATTTATGGCAACATATAACGCGCATACATTATTCATTTATCTAAATCACGTTTTGCACTTTATTTAGCTCGACGTTTAGCGAAGGTATTCGTAAAATCCACTGATAACACACAACGGCGCATAACGACGCTCCGGTGTGCTATGGCAGAGGTTCCCCAACAAAACAATTTTATTGCGTATTATCTACATTTATCGAACACTTATCTGCGATAATTGCAACCCTTCATTAATAACCTTACTGGGGTGCGCAATTGCTTTGGCCCAGATTTACCAGACACATACACTTTTATTAGCAGGGATTTACTGCATAGCTTACTGGAAGTTCTAGGAAGTGAATAAGGTATGGTCTCGAAGGACCGGGTGGAGGCTGTTGTAGGATGATCTAACTTGGTGATAACATAAAATAATGCACAAAGATATTATTAATGTAAGTGCATGCTTTAAATAATATCGAAGCTTAGTTTACGTTTTAAATATTTTCAAATATTGGTAAGAGGATAATTATGAATTAAATATGTTAGTTGAGTAAAGATTATTTATTATAAAAATTTGTTAATTTGACAAATACTTCACTGTATAAGAATAACTAATATAGGAAAATTTATAATTTATAAACCAGTAAAAAGGTAGCAGGCTTCTTGAATAATTATATTTGTGACTGAGTTTTTCTTATCTAATTGAGTAGAAAAAATCTTTCAAGCTTACTTTGAACTAAATAGCAGAATTCTGTCAGAAAGAGATAAAAATGTAAAAAATTGTAAAACAAAAAAGCATCAAACAATAAAGAATTAATCTTTACAGAGTAGTATGAGTTTCAAAAAATTTAAATTAACAAATCACTACAAAATATAGAAAGTAGTTGAGATATTGTTAATAAAAATTATGGCAATAAATAATACAAAGGTTAAATGTATATTTGAAGTTATTTCATTTGTTAATAAATGAAATAGACATTAAAAATAAATGAGTGAATTATATAGTTGAGTAAATGTTATTATGCTATTGAAATAATTCAGTAAACATTTAATTGGTTGAGCACAAATAGGTTCTCAATTTTCGATGATGTGACAAGAGAGAGATAATTTAATAAATTAATTAAGATTACTTCAGATCATGCAATATAAAGAAGGGGTTAAGTAGAAATTTTATAAAGTTGTCATTATTAACCACAAAGTAGAAAAAAAATTGTTCTGAGTATTATTGGGACTAAATAGCAAGATTCTCACAGAAAAGAAATGAATAAGAGATTCATAGGTGCGACAGAGGGAACACTCAACAAAGCACAATGGTTTAAATTAATCAAATTACAATTCAAATAAACAAAAAAATAACCTTTTTTGAGCTCCGCTTCGTAGCAGTATAATAGATATAAAGGTCAAGTACGGTGTCGGTATCCGGCATGGTTACAGTACGCTCCAAAAATAACAATATAACAAACAAATAAAAATTTTAAAAATTAGTGTTGATCAATTTTGGTAACTTTTGGTAACTGTAAAATTACTTTTTCTAAAATTGCTCAAAGGTGTACCTTTTATTCTGCGGTAATTTTCGGACTGTTATCCTCTGCGAAAATAACAATTCTGCTTGGTTCAATTTCATCGATGCTTAATAAAAATAAACATCCATGTCCACCCGAATATTCTCCCTCAACACTCTTTTCCACCTCATTGTAATTCCCATAGCCGCTGATCAGTAATATGACACGTTCGTATTTGCCGTCATCAGCAATGAATATGGTAATAAAGGCATGCAAACCGACACTGCAACAAAGCGCTCACGCATTGCAACAGTTAATGAAAAATGGGGTTTAACTCACACAGATCTCGCACATACCCACTGAAACAATCTAGTCAAAGCGGTGCAAATATAAAACAATGAAATGCTGCGTTAAACCGCTTTCATTTTTTATGCACTTCTATCTACAGGCCATTAAATTCGTCAAAACGACACCGAGAAGAGAAATTAAATGGAAAATTGTTTGGCGGTGGCGTCGAATGGAAAATGGTAAATTAAATGACGATGGCGCTCGCCCGAGCCATAAAACTTTATGCTCTGACATCAATAATACTATTACCTTTATAACTTGCGGAGATGCAAGAAGTACCAAAAAGGTTTCAAGATGCGGAGGTCGGCACTGCCTCTTTGAGTATGGACTTTTCTATCCCTTAAGCGGTTAATACCTATTACTGTTTGAAGTGACTGGGCAGACTGTAGTCTAGAGGCTACGTTTTGGATAAATATTCGACTCTCTGTGGATTTGGGTGCGGGCATTTGAATGGCCGGTTTCAAGAATGGTTATGAAGTCAATTTCAGTGTGCACTTGAATTATCCTTAAATGGATCTCTTTGACTTTCAAAGACGGTTTTGTATAATTTACGTAGATATATGATTCTTAAAAAATCTTCAGTGTTTACATATTATAATTAGTTTCTACTTAGATTTTATGCTAATTTAGCAACAAAAAACATCATAGATTTAACAACTAGTTGGGCATTATATCCGTTGTTTGAATGCTTTTATACGTTGGCGGAAGCAGAATAAATCTTGTAAGTGTATTACCATTTACAGCTTACAATGCAAGGAAGCAGCCACAAACGAATAATGTGCAGTAATAAAACGCAATGATTGCGACACAATTAAATTAAATAACTCAAAGCAGAGAAGGAGTTTATCTAGTTAGCAATAAAAACATTTATTGTCCAATTACCATAAAAGATAAAGACATTTTTGTGACAGTATTCGCATTTGCTAATCCGAGGGAAAGAAACACAAGAAGATGAAAACTTAGGAAGGAGAAAAGTACCAATATGTATATTACCACCAAATACATATTTGGTCACCAGCGACATGTATAAAACGAAAAATCACTAATACGTTCATTTTGAAACAAAATTAAAATGATAAATTATTAAGTGACTTTTAAATCTTATTTTTATTGCAAAAGTACTTTTTACTTCTGCAGCAAAAATAAATTCTTAAATAGTCATCCCACGATGGCAAATTGCTTTAATAGCAAAAAAGTGAATTACCTCCTTAGATTCTTAAGAAAAGAATCAATTTTTATAAGATACAATCTTTAATTCATGATTTTCTCTTCTCTTTTATTTCTCACCAGATACATTATATAATCCCTTAAACTGTCTCTCCCAGCTAGATTTAACACCAATGCAGAAAATATGTTAATAGATTCCATAAATAATTTTTATTCCAAAGTCTGCGAGTGCCAGTCTGCGCTGCACTGAAATGATACCTTCATTCCATTAGCTACGCTCCATATTTACAATCACTCATCATTCCTGCGCCCTATGATAATCTTTGCTATATAGGACGCAGCGCCTTACTTTGTGCAAATACCCACCCGATTACGCCGTGAAACAAAGCGTGCGTTTATGTTGATTAGTGTTCGTTTCATTTCGTAAACAATATCTTTCAGCAACGCATCACATTCTGGAGGCGGCGACGGCTTATCACGTGCCAGAAAAAAGAAGCAACCTCGAGTGCGAAATGGGCAAAGCACGGAAACGTGAAGAACGATGAAAAACGTGGCTGTTGATATCATTGGTGGCAACGCTGGGATTATTAGAAAGTGCTTCAAATGGTACAAATCAATGATTCGCGAATGACGAAATTGCTAGAGCGGCAGGAAAGTGGGAAATAAAAGCGGAATCAGAACGTAATCAACTGCAGTGTATTAGAATTGCAAAACAATACAAGAGCATTCTTAAGCAATTATTTTTCTTGATTTCTGATTTCTTGAAGGTCTTGATTTAAGATGCATTCAGACACTCTGTTGCACTGTTGTTAGACACTTATTTATAACAGGTTGATTGATTTACGTAATCTTCTTCTGTGTTGATACCTTCGCCTCTTTTGTTAAAGTTATCGAACTTTTGTTGAATTGTGTCGCTCATTTTCCGCAAGTCTCCTAAAGCAGAACCAACTGGAATACAAACTGAAGTAAACTGATGTTATTTGCGACAAGTACCTGCAATGCAGGTCACACAGAAAAACATGAAACTCAGCAGGAAGTATGCCATGAGGAATGCAATCCAATGTTTATAGAATGAGTGGTCAAACCAAGAATTGTCTTCGTCACAATTAAACATTTTTTGAGAGTACTAGAATATTTGAAGCGAGAAATTTATTGACATTTAATTTTACAATAAATGGCAGAATAATTTAAACATTTTAAAATAACAATATCCGTCAAGCAGGTTAAAATACCTCAGTCGATTTAATTTTTACAAACGTCACTCAAACTACTACTTAACTAGTACAGAAAAAAATAATCGTGATTTTAAGTTTATATTAAATTATTTCAGTGGCCTGATTAAAGAAATAATTGGAAAACAAGGTAATACCAGAACCTTACACACAAATTCTATTTATTAGGTACTAAGAGTGACTAATAAACGAAATTATCATTGAGGTTAATCAATTTCCATAATGTAACACTTTTACCTCTACAATATTTTACTATCATAAAGTTAGATTGTCTTGATTTACTTTTATTGTCATTCTTCATTTATTGCTTTAAAGATGAACATTTCTAAATATTATTTGTTCAATTTTGTTAGAATTTATAGAAAGTTGACTTCAAACACATATTTTAGTACTTTAGACAATATCTGTTTCTTTATTGAAGCTAGAAATATTATTAGAATTGAGGTATGCGACAAGCAAAGGTGATTAAAGATAGCATTAATGACCAGACTATAATATAAGCTCAAGTTATAATGCAAGAACGGGACATTAAGACAATTTACTGGTAAAAGTTGTTGTTTTGTTACGCAGTAAATTCACATTTATGAATCTGAGGAAGATAAATTTTAAGTAGAATTTAAACTTAAAATGATAATAAATTAAAAAGTTAGAGGTAACAAAAATGTAATGAAATTAAGATTGAAAATAGAAGTTGATAATTCTTCTTTGACATAATAAAGGCAGTAAAAATAGCAGCAGAAATGCAATAAATTTCAAAAAATTTCTGCGAATATTAGAAAGAAGAGCCCGCTGACTTTGCTTTTCTGTTAAAACCATGTTTTTAATTAAATTACATTATTTTAGGAAGTTATAATGAGTAAAAAATATAATTAATTTCATACATTTCAAGATTATTTGAATTTATTTCAATTAACCGTAAACAATTATACGTTGTCTAATAACATAATAATTAATTTATGTTTTAAACTGCAGAAGTAAAACTGAATTTTCTCAAGCTTTGTGAACTTCTACAGCCATCTAGTATCACCGGATTGTATTTTGCTTACTAACAGAGCTATGTAGCACAAGCAATCAAAAAGGTTCTCTTCACAAAAAACAGTTTCCTCTATGTTTACAGTGTTCTTGAATTTTATTTCTTATCTGCCATCTATTTTCTAAACTCGCTTCCTAATCTACAATTGCATAACTTCCTTCTGTTTACCCTTTACATTTCATATCACATCTAATTTTAAAAATAAACTTTCAATTATATCCAATTTAATGTAAATGAACTAAGTATAATACAAATACTGCGTAGGTTGCGTAAGAGCGTAGGAAAAAATCTGATAGTTTATCACTGCATTGTTTATTTGTTGGTTTCAAAGTCGACACGTACTTGGTATTCTAAAAACGTACTTCTCATCAATTCGCCTAGTGCCTACAGTGCCAGAAAGTACAATTTTATAATTAGCTAGTCAAGATCAAGATGACCAAACGATATAAAGGTATTTCATATTTACCAATCATAAGTTGTTGAACAACTGCCTTTATAAATCCACTAATGAATACTATGAATGTTTGTACTAAACTCCTAATACTTTATTTGTTTAATTTAACCTGACATTGATTTTGGCTCAAACCGTGATGTTTCAATTGATCTATTACCGTTCACCGGCTTACACACGTGAAACGTTCTCAGCTGGCATCCTCAATTCTATTTTTATTTTTTTGACAACTTCTACCTACACTTCCACCTCTGAAATTCAAACTGAAATCAAATAATTTAAATTCATTTATCAAATGAATAAAATACTAACTAATTTTCAGCTAAGGGCAAACATAAAAATATGTCTCTAAATAAACAATAGACAATGGAAACAATTACTAATATCCCATCAAAATCCTTTAATGTCTGCTACCAAAAAATCGGAGACTTTGATTCGGATGATCCAGATGAGGTAATCAATCAAGAGACAAGAATACAGCATGAAGAAGCCACTAGTATCAACACACTATGGAATATCCATGATGAACTTAATAAATTAAGAGGTATTTTACTGATTCTTAAAAAGGAATTACGCACAATGAATGTGGATTAAATCTACACTCCACAACGGTATTTCTAATTAATGATTTCCACACGAATGAAGAAAAAAGTACAAAATTAAAATTGTTATCTTATCACAAACCATTGTCTACTTCAAACATTTATGCATGGAAATACACTTTAGTCATGTTACATATTTTATAGAATACGCATTTTTGCAAGGCGTAAAACAGATACATTGTTAAGGTTGCAAATTCCACCGGACCAAATAATATACCTAAAACCTTAAACCAGTACAACTAAAGTTGATGTAATCACTGTGCTTCTTTACAAAATGGCCGATTTAAATTCTAACTTACAAAATCGCTTTCTAGACAATAGCACAGATTCAGAGGATTTAAATGCTCAAAGTGTTGATGAAGGTAATCTAATATTTATAGACACTATTTTTTAAGGCCACATGTCATCCCATAATCTGCATTTATCAGAATCAGACATTGTACAGAAAATCAATTTGGAGGAAACTAGCACAAGTCAGGGTCTTACACGTTCATATATTGTCGTGCGCGTCGCTCCAGACATTCCCGAAAGAACCCTAATATGGTTCGTGGATCGCCTTAAAGGTAAACGACGGGATGGAGGTGCAGAATTAATTGTGATGAGACAACCATACAATTTAAAACAAGTACGTTATATTTCTCTTTTTTGTGTAGACAACTGTGTATTTGTATTTCAATTTCTTCAGGGAATGGTTTTGCATGTATCTGCATCTCAGATTAAGTTCCTGGAAGCCGCTGAGGAGATGGAGGTCGTCAAGATGGATAAACACGGTGTGATGCGGGAGTTTGTTGTCAACGATTTGGAAGAGTTTCTGGAAGAAGGCATGCATACGGAGGATTTACTGACCGTTACCGAGCGCCAAAAGATTGTGCGCCATGAGATGGAAAACATTCGAGCGCTAGCCGAGGACAATTTCATTCCGGGATATCCGAATATCGAACTCTACGAAGGGCAATCTATATTGCAGGTGTGCTTGAAGAAAGGCATCGTCAGCAAAGTTTATCCGCTGCACGATCAGGAACGACTCAAGAAACTAGGGAAGAGTTGGTACTTGTCGTTTTTCAGTCCACAACCATTTGGTGAGTTTGTTTATTGTATTTTGTTGAATACACGCTTCAGTTAGTTTTTGAAGACAATTAAAATTTTGTTTGCTGTATGATGTGTTGCCTATGTTACCCAAATAATTTTATTAAAATTCAAAATCATTCTTCTAAATTTACTTGTATTTTGTGAGATATTATGGGCTTCTTGACAAAACCACTTTTTGTCTTTTTATAGACTTTTAGAAGTATCCCATTAAAGATATTACACTATCCAGTATATAGATATAATCCAAGCAAAGAAAAGTCTGCATAAATTGGATGTTGGTTGCTTTGGTTGTACTCGGAGGCGTTTGAAACATGTCAGTGCCTATGCCGTAGTTTTCCTCAGGATGTGTTAATTTATTCAAACGCGGATGCAAACCCACAAAGCATGAAACACAAGCCTAGGTTTGTTACCCTTACAACACAGCTTGAGAAAATGCAGCGCACAAAGTAGAACCCGCAAAGTTAGAGATCTTGTAGTTAGCGCCGTTCTTTATGCCTGCACTTGATCCACAAACGCATTGTTAACTTTTCTATGCGCTATGGGCGAAATATAGCAGACGCACAACTAGGATGTGCAGGATGCAACGTAAAACATTGCCCGCAACTTTACACATTCTAGCACACATACCAGTGGTCTGGTTAGATATTGTTGATCCGAAATTCTGCCCTGTTATCAGGAGATGCAGCTGCATCCTGAGTAGCGATCACAAAGAATCAAAACATAACTGGTTTACACCATGCCATATTGTGTGGTGATAACACAGCAAATAAAAAAAGAAAAGCATTTTGTTTCTGGCGATTTTTGGGTTAGAGTAAGAAGAAAATTGGGTAATTTGCAACAGGGATTTCCAAGGATCCAAATGTCTCATTAAAAATGCACCATTTTGCATATTGGATTAACAGCTGTGCGGCCATGTACTGCGCTGCAAATTTCAAGTATTAGAATCGAGAGGAGAAAATGCTCTAAAGACCATTGGTAGCATTATGCCCCCCGGTTTCAACCGCTGTGCCTAATGCATCAGCACATCCTGCAGCGCGGTTGTACTGCGCATATTATATCAATCAAGATGTAGGGGTAGGGTATGAGGCAAAGAAGAAATAAGAGTGAAACAAGTTGAAAATGCACTCTTTATTTCCCAAGTTCGGAACAACTTTTTCTCTTATTCCTTTGCATCCACTAGTTTGGTCTAGAGTCTAGCCTAATACTTTTCTTTAATCTCAGCTTCAAGTTTATTAAATATTGATCTGACTTACTAACCTTTCACACCAACTTGATCATCTTGATGCAGTGATCTTAGCAAGGACATCTAATATCAATAAGATCCTAATTGTTTCAACGCCACAGAACCATTAATATTAATTGCTGATAAACTAGGGATCTTTGCCTACGTCTCTCTTAATAGCAGAGAAGATTCATTAAATTGAATCTCGTTATACAAGTTCTGCAAGTTTGCTTCCTATTATAATATTAGCGTCATTATCAATCGACCAAAGCATAGGTGTCAGCTAAGATCATTTAGCGCTGGATGTATCTGACATCTTCGCACTCGCTGCGGTGTCGGAAGTGTGGCGGAAACAGATCGCAACCCGTTGCCGGCATCAAGTGCAAGAGCTCATCACGAGTTGTGGTTGCACGTCACTCTCACCGCACAATCTATTCAATCGGCGACGGTTGTCGTTCTTGCTTACCTCCGCCAGTCTCCCACATTCTCTTGGCACTTTATCACTATATGCGCAAGAGGACTGCTGCACCAATCTAGTTCAGGGAATTAATTTTCGTCTTGGAGGGGCGTTTGGGTCTGATCACGTAATCACACTTATTACCTACCGACAGGGGTATGTCTAATCAGCAGTGTTAATGGAAATGTATTTCCGTGGTTGGGCAAGGGGACAAAAGACGCTTCGTATCTTTCAATACTAGAAGCACAGATGTTGGATGCAACGGTGTGAATGTAGCGATTGATGTGATGGGAGAAGGGTGGGTGTGAATGCAAATGGCTTGGAATATAACTGGAATTAGGGGGAGCATTGGTATCTCTCTCGGGAGTTGTAATTAACAGACTAAACTTGGACGTTACTAAAATAGAGATGCAACAGCCGGGTACATGATTGAATACTCGTACAAACAAAATGAGTAGCGAAATTTACCAATTACCTATTAAACAATGTTCTCCTTGTATGTTAATCTCTGGTTATCTTTTGTTTATAGCGGAGATCCGCGAATATTTCGGGGAAGCAATATGCCTGTACTTTACATTCTTGGGATTCTACACAACAGCACTGTTGATCCCATTGTTTCTGGGCTGCATGCAACTCCTCATCGGAGCTGAGACCGTGCCATTCTTTTGCGTGTTCAACGTACTGTGGGTCACCGTTTTCCTGGAGGTCAGTATATTTAAATGTAAACGATGCCCATGGGGCGACGGGATGTAAAATCAACAATGTGCTACCTCTATGCTCACTGGACGTAACCACAACATTCTGTCCCACTCATGAGAGAGCTTTGTTGGAGCATTCCAACGTCGCACGTTGCATCATCACATCTCGACAAAGATTCCACAGCGCCTGGGTGGTAGAGAAGTAAGAAGCCGCCGCCGCCGCCGCCGCCGCCGCCGTCGCCTCTTGAAGGGACGTGCCGAGCAAATCTTCCCATTAAGTTTCCGGGTGCCGCGCATAAGCTCTTAAATAATTGATTCGTTAGCAACCGCTTGAGCACAGCGACCCTCTGGGCCCATTTTCTTTCCGAAATATGCGAATTATATATAATAATTCGTTTCTAAATGGCGTGGCATGCGCAGGCCTTGCGGAATGCGCAATGATCGCGGAAGCAGTGGGAAATGTTATTATTGTTATTATACTATTGTTATTAGGCCTACATAAAATAATTGGGCGTTTATAAATCGCCTTTTGCACTAACAATGTGACGCGATTTTATTTTGCAAACTGCTTTTGTTTGCTCAAAGTTGATAATGAATTATAATTGAATTCGGAGCAATTCTAGCGATGCGGATTATTTCGAGCGAATCTCAACGTGCTTATTGTTGTTGCGACTGAATGGCGATGAGTACTTGATACGTTGAATGCTAGGGACGCGTAACGGCCGATTATTATAAAGAATGGCACTTTTGTTTCAAGCGTTTAAGACTATTATTTTCAAGATAACAGGACATTCTTGACAGGATCGGATTTTCTAATGGAAATTAATCCATACATCTATTTATTTCAGAACAATTCTGTTTGTTGATGCTTTGTACTTAAGGAGACAAGAATTAGATTGAAGAAATTTATATACAGCAAGTACAAATTATTTTAAACGTTGGAGATTCAAGATTGATCCTGAACCATAACATGTGTGAGCGTCTTGAAAAGGTCCTTACCCACTTCACTCTTCATGCGAACGGGAAATAATAATAGAGCAGGAAGTAAATTTCCAAAAGAACGATTTAGCCGTCACGTACTTTCTTCGTCGCGCTATCTCGCTACGTACAGTCTCGCATCTGCTATATGTTGGTTCGTTTTTCGTATAAGCGACGATCTATTATGCCGACGGCGGCCAAGTTTACAAATGTGACACTTTAAAAACGACTTCCATTTGTTTTCCGCCTTTCGTCGGGCTGCAATTGTCGCGCGTTGGGTTTATTATACGAGCGCATGTCATCCGCGTCCTTTCAATGAGGGTCGTTGTAGTTTTTATATACGCAATGTGTTACTACCGGAAGAAATTTACTATCCCTACCACCAGTCTGAAGTTTTCTTCAGATCTCAAGTAGTCTTCCTTAAGGCAGTCGAATTATGGAGTTTCTTGAATCATCCTATATAAACTTTCTTTCCAAGTGACGAAATTGACGACATGTTCACATGCTTCACTTCACCGAATGGCAGACTTTTATAGAGGCATCATTTGCACATTTACATCGTGCATATTATTCAGTGCACCCATCTTTAGATAATAACAATTTGTTGCATTTGCTCAATTGAGGAATGTCAGTTGGGGTCGGCCTTAACATTCATCAAGCGTCAACTATTCCTATTTGTCTTCGTTTTATTTTCCTAGCGCTGAAAAGGTTTACTTTTTAAATTGCCTTTGTATTTGTTTAGGTCTGGAAGCGTAAATCGAACGAGTTGGCGTTCAAGTGGGGAACAATAGGCATGACGAGCCTGGATGAACCAAGGCCAAACTTCCAAGGACAAATGGGAATTGATGCAATTACAGGCAAAATGACTCCGCAATATCCCAGAATGAAAACAAATTTTAAAGTATCATCAATAAATACATCCTGAATCAGTTCCAATACTAATATTCATCCTTTTAGATGTATTTCGGATCACTGCCTATTGTCTTCCTGTGTCTAGTCGGCGCTTTCATCATCATGTTGATCTCCTTCTGGTTGGAAGATTACCTCAAAAAATCAAACTGGGAATGGGCTGCTATGTTAGTTCCCCTACCAAGCATTGTCTATACAATTCTTGTATTCATTATAGACTCATACTATCGACGTTTAGCCACCTATCTCACTGATTGGGGTACACCAACTATGATCTTCAAATACACAATTCTCATTTAACTTACTTAATACTTCCAGAAAATCATCGCACTCAATCACAATATGATCGCCATCGTGTGACGAAGCTGATCTTGTTTGAATTTGTCAACAATTTCATGTCGTTGTTCTACATCGCGTTCGTTCTGCAAGACATGGAGATGCTACGCTCTCAAGTGGCAACAATGCTCATCATCACGCAAGCAATCAACAACGTGCAGGAGGCGATAATTCCACTAGTGATTAAATTTTATCACGTCAAGGTACGTATAGCTAACGCGCGTAGTGCTAATTTAGCATCCCCTAAGCATAATGACGACGCTTGTATTGTAGATGGCGGAGATTCACAAGTTTATCTACAGCGACAGCATGCAGAAGGCATCAAAGACTGGAAGGCCCATTCTACAGCGGGAGTTTAGCGAATACACGCCTCTGGCGGCTGTGCCAGAGATACCCGAGGACGATTCAAGGATTAAAGATGCAGATGAGGTAATTTGAAGAGAAAACTGCACACAGTTACAGCTAATTGAATGCTTGAATGCACTTGATATGCTTTGGGACATATGGTATATTTGATGTATATACATGAAGGTTATTTATTCGTGACGTACTTAAAATTCGATTTGGGATTACTATTATACCAACAACGTTCTCTGGAGTACACTACTTCCTAAGCATAAATCCGTAATGAGACTTTCGACGTTACACTACCTTTGTGTACACTCTACTCTGAGCTCGGGATGCAACATTGTTATAACTGTATTTGTTGATATACGTTGGTTTGGTGTGCAGACTGCTGCTGCATTTCCAACCCCACTCACGACCTGATACTGCATAGGTTTATGCGTACATTTTGGTTGTTATTGAGTTGGGAGCACCATTAATTGGCGCTTGTACCTCTTTCGGTCCATCGCCTTTGACGACTCAGCTCCGGCATTCCTAGTTTGAACACCCAACTCTCTCTCTTCCTTCGTGTGGTTACAAACACCAGCGAGGTTTATTGCAATGTGCCATGGAGATCATTGTGGACTCTACGTTAGTCTCATGTACTGCGCCCGCTTCTAACAAAACCTCAAATTACTAACTTGTAGATTTAAATTGGTTTTGTTGAGCTGCACTATTCTAAACTAGTGTTGCTTACAGGAAGGCGAAATGGACGATTACGAAGGCACCTACGACGATTATCTGGAGATGTTTATCCAGTTTGGTTACGTTGTGCTTTTCTCATCTGTGTATCCAATCGCTGCCTTTTGGGCAGTGTTCAACAACCTATTGGAGATTCGAGCTGACGCGTTCAAGTTGTGCGTCGTCTATCAGAGGCCCATGGGAAAACGGGTCAAGGATATTGGTGCTTGGCAGGTATATTCTTCGTTTCACAACATCTATATAAAACACACTCCAATTTTATTTGCTCTCTGCTTTTTTTTATTTCAGAAAGCGTTCGAGATTCTCGGTGCTTTGTCAATCATGACCAACTGTGGATTGCTCTGCCTCTCTCCACAAGTGCGATCATACGCTCCGGAGTACAATGAGGTTGTGTGGGTCCTGCTCTTTGTTGGCTTGGAACATGCGCTCATTGGTCTGCGTTACCTTCTGCATATTGCCATCACAGACAAACCGCAATGGGTGCGTGTTGCACTGGCGAAGAAGAACCACGAGTCTCGGCAGGCGTTAAAATTCGAGGTAAATATTGAATCTTGATTTGAAATAGTCTGGATCGGATTGCATGAATGAAAATGCAACTGGTGCCTTCACGCTCATAAATACCAGTCGCACAATAGAATGGGAGAGAGAATAAAACTACAGCGCATTTCCCATGTGTCGAAGACAGGCTGATACGAGGCGGTCGCGACTCCATTTCGGTTCATAGATCAATCCGATATGGCTCGAATTGAGTATGTGCCGAGCATGTGTGAAATCGATAGATATACGGATCCTGCTACAGAATGCTGAATACAAGATGTTTCATTCTAAACAACATTACTGCATCAATTCTAAACCATATTAAGTCAGGTGCTCTGGTGAAAAATATTCTAAAGATCTCATTTCTTAAATTTCTAAGGTCATGTTAGATTAGTGTGACCCCTAAGTAAAATGAATAGGTTTAAGATCCCACATGTGATCGTATTGTTTATACCCTCTGCAATATTCTCCAAAATGCCCCGAATCTTGTGCCCATTTTCTACGTGGCTATGGCACACAAAAGATTTGCATTTCACAAATTTTTCAAATTCTGTATTCTGCATCACGTACCTCTTTCAGATACCTCGATATTTCCCAACGCACTTCCGCTTGCTCGCATCCATCTGCCCCACTCATATTATAAGTAAATATAGGAAAAAGTATGAAGCGCTATGGTGGCTGAACGTGATGTGCATGATGGGAAAACGTGCTCGCGACCCGAAATGATGCGTTAAATTTTAATGAAATGTTACAGTTTGTGTGTAGCGAGCACTCACTTTGCACACATTTTTCTTTCCGACATTCTCTTCCAACAAACA
Organism: Diploeciton nevermanni; assembly: GCA_027575565.1. NCBI lineage: Eukaryota > Metazoa > Arthropoda > Insecta > Coleoptera > Staphylinidae > Diploeciton > Diploeciton nevermanni. The sequence goes on from JAODIE010000007.1 coordinate 1,277,932, forward strand.
GACCATCACTCCATCGGGGTGCACACGTGCTGCTGTTATCGTCGTTACCCTCATTCTATCGATGTGACAACGACAAACAAATTATACGGTTCTCGCGTTTCTCCTCTACGAAGTACGTACACAAAGGGAATTCATTGCATTAGCTGAAGGGCAGATCATTTGAAATATGATTGTGCGGCAGGATTAGAGTTTGCTATTTGTTATTAAAAAAGATAATGTTTCTGTTATGCAAGTATTTAATTTCGAGTATGTTTGCGATAGGTAATCCTGCTTTTAACCAAAAGCCTGTAGCAGTAAAAGCGAAAATTGGAAATGGAACGTAATAAATGAAAACACGTTTCATTGCTTCAATGGGATTACGATTTAGGGTATTATCGGGGTAAAGCCATTAATGAAGATGTTTTTAATTGGAAATTACCAATTTTTTCATTTTTTGTTTTGAATGTTTCCTCTTTAAAAGAAGAAATCTTCTAAATACGTGACATTCGATTGATTAAATTAGGGTAACATCCCAAATCAACTATTTAGTTAGTTGCGCTAGATTGGACTCTGTAGTGTTTTTGGTCAACTAATTTGCAATCTGCATCAGGCGATTTTAATTTTAATGAACTGATTAAATTGAATGCACGCAAAGTTGTGAAGAGTTTGGACCTCGTTTTCAGATGAAAGGCGGTTGTTTGCTTCTTGGCTGCGAAATCAAATCGCAGAAGCGGTCAAACTGCCTGCCACAAAGCAATATGAAATTTTCAACTTTTCCTACAGTGTGCATAAGCGGATTAGAGCTTTAATTAAATTTCAAATTAATAACGCACGTGAGTGGTTTTGTTAGACGCTGAGAATGTGATGATTACGAAAAAGTTTGCAATTATTTTTTTCATCAGGACATTAAAGTCTACGCTGAATTATATAAAATGTTGTTGCAGAGGGCTGTCAAGAACCGTCGTATCCTCACACGGAAATTCAAGACCGTTCATGGACCACACAAGAACTAACATCACTGGATAATACGAACCACTGCAGCATGACGTGAATTGCAGGGACTGATTATATTTATAATGATGTGGTAGAATTAATAACTTTGTACATAGCCCCAATAATTTTGGAGGATTGAAATTGATTTTGAAGCCAAATTATACTGCATAATGATTTGCAACGATACCGACGGATAACAAATCAAGACAGTATTACCAACTAGTTTAATTAAAGTGCAGCACCTTTTAATTTGAGAACTAGAATGATTTATTTTTGAGTCTACTGGGTATTATTTACTGGGCAATCTAATATTAACCTGTAATCGGGTGGTTAATTGCTAATTTAGGTCTCGCACGGTATATGTTATTCAGAGTATGTAGAAGAGTGTAACCCGGTAATCGCTCGTTTAGTACTCCATCAATCTATCTGCCTGCATAGACTCTCGTGGAACCGGGCCGAAACTTCCATTCTCATATCCCGTTTGCCGCCGCCCTCGTATCGGGCGTATGGATGGATTCGGTTCCGGGTGCTCGCACACCCGCTTCAAAATCCAATTTGTACCGTGCAAATGGTCGTGGGTGCAAAGCACGAAAGCGTTTGCAAATGGGTATCCTGCAATTCGGGAAATTATTTTCCACTTTAAACATCATCCAGTCTCTTTGTCCCGCCGTTAGATCACCATTGGGGAGATAGCGGAATTGAGGATTAGCTGGGAGGAAAAATCAGTTGTAGATACAAGTACATCATGTACATGAAAGAGAGTGCGGATTAAATAACATTGGAATGAATTGAGAATCATTTACTTGGATATAATGTTTTCCAACGTGGTAGAGCACTAATAGTCATCCCAGTAGTTTAACTGAATATATATATATATATATTATATGCTTAATTTTTACATTGCAGAATATCTTCAAAGAGAGAAGAAAATTATTTTCGTTGTTGGGAAATATAGGAATTTGTAAAATAATGAACATTTAATTAAAATAGATTTGGAGTTAAAGAAGAGAAATTTAGACGTTGAGATCAGATGGGAAGCTTTTCTCGAATAAAATTGATAAAATGTCTTCCAAGTTGAAGAGAACTACTTCTCTACCACAAGTAGTTTCAGTAGAACTTGTCTATAAGTAGTAAGTATTCAAGTAAGTAAGTAGTAAGTTAATTTGCAATGCACCACAAAAAAATCATTTACATATTTTTCAATTAATATATCAAGCAACCCATAAATTACAACACAACCACCAATTATTCTAATTAAAACCCGATCTGCGGTTGACTTGCAACCCGAAATGACAAGATTAGACAACTTTTAATTGCGTTGCAACTCTCCCAGCATGTGCTTCCTCTAGTTACGTTGTAGAGATGTCAGTTATCTTCAAGATCGTATTCGTAGACAAGAAGCGAAATTGAACAGACAATGAAATACTTCACCGTTTGATAGCAGTCTTGTCTGTCTGACGCATTCTTCTTCCAACTCCCTCTTTCTATGCTTTTCCCAACAGTTACTATTGTATTCGATTATCTCTATGACCCTTTGCGTTCTTTATGACTATGCTGTCATAACATTTCAAATCGCGTTGCGATAATCGCATCACGGTGTGTATCAAAATCACTAATTGATTGCAGTTGGGAATGGTTACGATAGGAGATAAAGTAATAAAAATGTAAGAGAGATGTAATAAAACTGTCGGAGTTTTTGTCTTGTCATTTTTAGGTGGATATATCGTGCAATCTGTGAGTGCGCTGCTTAAAAAGTTAGAACCAGTAATTGAGCACAACTTTTAACGGTTGCTTGTTGATCGTTAATATTTCCAACTTTTCTTCCTGACTTGTTACTGTTGCTGTTATTTTAACAAGTGCACATTAACTGTTTTATGCAAGCGTAAATTGTTTTGCAACATTCTTGCTTTTGTTGCCGAAATTAAAAATAACAGTGGCTGAAAGATTGTGAATCTTGACATGATCTTCAAAAGTTGGAATCCTTGTTTACATTTTATTTGCTTGGGGAACTTTTTCAGCGTAAAGTTGTGCTTTTTCCGTGAAATGTGTGTATCGAAGCGTGAGCGTTGGTAAAAAAAACCTTCCTGCAGCTTCTGCTTGTTTAAGCTTTGTTGGGGCGCAAAAATCTTAACAACTCGGCGTACGCTCTTCTGCCTTCAATGCCGCAAGTCAGTCATTCTTGTTTTGATAAAATGTTGGAAAAATAATTTAAAAGTCAGGTGGACTTTATCATACGATTACAGTTTTTATCTCATGGCATTCTGGGCATTTGAATTAACTGTGTTGGATAAAAGGTCTTTTTATCAACTTGTGCTTGTTATTCTTACCAGGATGTCCGTCTCAATTCATGTCAGCGCGTCCCAAATCTGAATATACTTTTTTATTGCTCCATCATTTTGCTTTGTTTTACTTCTAAAATAATTTCTTAATGAATTTCTATCTAAAATTTAAAAACGCAAGATGATAAATATACCAACCCCCTCTGAACATGGCGTTAAACAATTCCAATTCTGTTGGCTTAAGCCTCCCTAAAGCGTCTCGCTTGATGTATCTCCAGTGACAGGCCACTTATTAAAATGCATTTTTGTTCAACGCAAAATATTCCGCTTCACGTTCTACAAATGCTTTGGAAAGATGAGGGTCGATGACTCGATGCCGCATGATATGCTGATCTGTGACCAAATTGTATGGACACGTAAAGCAATTTTCGGCGAATTGAATTCGGAACTGATCAAATGCAACGTAACAGGAAAATTGCAACAATATGCTCCCAAGTGGTGGGATCTTACGGGGAATTTGATTTCCATTACCTCGAGGACGCCTCGATTCAATGCATTGGTTACGTTTGAAAAGGCAGCGGAGTAAGTTATAAGTAGTGAAAGATGTTCGACAGGGGAGGCAGTAATGGAAAAGGTGGGAACATCACTTCGAGAAGTGAACGTCTAAGAGTGCTTTTTGGTGTATTTTTAGTTTAACATATGAGAAATTTGAGGAATGATTATTATTAAATTGGAAGGGAACAGGAAGGTGATTGTAGAGCAGTTTTAAAATGTGAATAAAGGATTGAATTGAGTGAAGTTATTACTAATAACATAAATTTTAGAGGACTAGGAGTAGGAAGTAATATAGAATCGTCTTTCATTCATGGGCTTTTATATTTGGAACCGGATGGTGGAATGACTCTGATGATAGCCAGCTGGCTCCTATAGGCTTGTGTTTCATAACAAAATTTTGTTGTAGAAATCCAAGAGATCCGTTTTTATTATGAAATTCCAGAGATAAGTACGCATCATTGTGCCTTCAACAGGATATTAACGTTTGAAAAATGGATAATATCCTCAAAATCACAAGAAGCTTCTGTCCAAATCGAGTTAAAAGCAAACGTTTAGTTTTCAAACTCAACTGATCTAAATAAACTGTAATAAAACAGGCACAATTTAACTTAAAATTAAAGAAGAATCTGGTATTTAGACACAAGATATTTCAAACTTTTTAAAAGTTAGATTGTCCAAATCAGAAACTATAGTTTCTAATCTGTCAAACATTTGACAGTTTGGTTCTTTTAACCTTGTAAATATCTACAAGGTTATTTACTTTATAAAATTACTGTTAAATATAAAATGTAAATTATCTATTTTTTTTTAAATATAAATAAACATGTTTTAATATTTGTATTTGTTTACATATCACTAGGATTGTCGTGAGTTTTTTGAAATTTGGTTGTGATAAGAAATGAAGATTGCTCTCTGCGCATGCGCAAGAAGTGTCTGAACCTGTCCATGTGAAACGAAACTGCTTGGCGCGCAGTGAGCGCGAGTTGTCGGTTCGCGCGGGTCGTACCAACATTCACTCTTGCACCACGCGGTCTGTGCCGATCAGTATCACTCCTGCTGTGCGTTCACCGCTCGCCAGTCAAGCTCCGCACGCAGGGCGCGCGCCATGTCTTCACCGGCTTGCTGCCGCATTGTCAGCGGCCTGCTGGCACTCGCGATCGCGTCCGTCGCCAACAATAACAGTGCCCCGCCGGTCGTTCGTCTACCCAATACCGCCAAAGTCGATGGACAATTGACGGCCAACCTTGGCGTCGATCACTTCTTCTCGTTGTGGATCGTATTCAACAATGATGATGTGATCATCTCCGGTGAGTTGATTATGCCTATCAAGAGTGAGGTTAATGAAAACAAGTTGTGTTTGGCACTAGTTTTCGAGATTGAAAGGTGTCATGACAATTTATACTGCAGTTGAATGGAGTTTTTATACTTTAATAGTTAGGAATTACTATTATTATTTAAGATTACTTGTATTTTACGCGTTCTTTGCTTGTTTATTTGTGATTTGAACCTGAAAAATCAGGAATTGACCTGTTAAGGACCTAACACATCCTGCATGTACGTTACATCCGCTTCCGGTTTGACTTGTACTTTATACCTCCACGATAATGTTTCGCGTATGCTAAAAAAGCGTTAAGCACCTGCGTGCCGCAAAAAAAAACGGAAGGTGTATTCTTTATGACTCCATTTCCGTTTCAATTTCCTCAACGCATAAATTTCTGCTGGTGCCACCCTCATTGCTAGACTTTTCTGACCAGAGTGCCGCTAGAATAGCACTCGTCGGTTAGTCGCTCGTTGGTTCGCACGCTGATAACGTTTTTTAATGTCCGTTTAAAAGGTCACCATCACTGCGACGAGGGTGCGACACGCGTTACGCACCCCTTAGGCAATTCATTGCTGATAAAAATTGAATTAAACCACACGGCAATAATTTTCAATTTATCCACGGAAATTTTGTTCATTTTTTCACATGACGCCCTGGAGGCACAAGTCGATTTTCCTATTGTTTTACAATTTTCGTTTTTTTCCTCGTCGGTGCATGCGAGTTGGACTGGCGAATTATAAGTCTCAAGAGGAAACTGTCAGGAGATCATTTATCAAGTTTTTCAGCATCGACGGCGAAAAACCTATGCTGGAAATTTTCCAAACAAAGTAGCAGCACACGTTTGCAAGGGGCGATCGCGCTTCGCTTCAATCTTGAGGAAATCGAGCGAACGGAAGTATTAAGAAACATCTGGGCAATAACTAAGTTGTATTATTTTTCGGTTGTTTTCGAGGCGGCATGAGTTGATGTTGATACGTAAACGAATGCAGGCGGGAGCTTGAAAAATCCTGCTGCCAAGGTAGAGGCCAGATGAAGGACGCAAGCAAGAAAAAGGGAAGCGTTACAAAGTGGATTTTCATGAATAATTTAACTTTGAATGAAAATCTTTTTGGAAAATCTATAATAAATTCAAGGAATAATTTTTCACTTTTTTAAAGAATGCAAGGCGAATTACAATAGCCAAGCGACTTTTAATCACAATTTAATCACCATATTTAATCAATTAAACCCACATAAAATTAATTACTGTAAAACATGTTTGAACTTTATCGATTTTTAATGGAATTATCCAGTAATTCATTAATACTATTACTCTACATAAATCGAATGCAGGCATGCAGTCATCAATTTAATTAGACAACCAACACGTCTACCTTGACAGACATGTGTAATTGATTTGAGCGCTACAGTTTCTTTGTTTGCTTTCGTGTAATAGAAGCGAAAGACGTGTCGCAATTCGCGCACTCCCATTTGCACTTAAACACTCGAAGTGATTAAGTTGCCTCGGGTTAAGGACTGCCAGATAATCCTCTTTAGTGCGGCCCTTTAATTTTTCTCCAGTTTCACGCGCGTGCTTCAGCTCGTTATTCTGTTACTTTTTCCATCTGCGCCATTTTACTTTTTTACTTCTTCTCGTAGGTAGGTCTATGCACGGATCGTGAGAGAGAGGATGATGGGCACGGCTGAGCACGAAGATATATAGAACAGAAGGTTTCGTCTCGTTTGCTGCGCCGTCGGTGTATATTAGCAGACTAGCGGTGGTGGAAAAACAGGCGGAAAAGTCGAAAGATAAATTAATTAACTGTCTACTTCAGTCTGAAGCAATCTAAATGTATATGGATGTAATCGTGAGGGAAAAAGATGTAGCCAATCAAATTTGGAAATGAACACGAAACATTGCAGCTACAGTTTGCAACTTAATAACAACAAAACTAGATGTTCCAGTTGAGTAACTAAGGTATCAATTTATAGGTAATATATTCATCAAGTAGTTTTCATAATAAACGTGAGGAAAAAGTCGTAGGGGCGGTCAATCAGCAACAAAAAAGCAATTCCTGTGTTATATAAGAAGTACCTTCATTATTTTAACCTAGAATTGAATGTAAAAATTGACAATTCTTCCTGAAACACTAATAACTTTTGCAACAAGCATTTAAAAGTAATTCGTATTTTCACAAAAATAATTTTATAGCTTGGTACTTGAACCACCTCTATTGAACAAAGGAAGCGGCAGTAATACTATGTCAAATACATCCAATTCAAATTAAAATCGTTCTCCTCATTTCCTTCCCAGTCTTCAAATGTTAATAACCCTGAAAACACATGTTGCTAAAATTCCCACTGGACGCCATTTTTGCGTTGGAAGCTGTCGAGTATTTTCCTATGCTCACGTCGTTGCTTCTACATGCAGCACCTTCATTTTTCATTGCAATTCGAATACGTACTACACATCACTTTGCTTGAGGATAATATCCTAAGTGCATATAAAACCCAGCAAATACGAAGGAGACCTATCAGCATGTCGCGCTAAATAAATAATGAGTGGTGCATTTGCACCTGAGCGACATCTCATTCAAGTATTTATGGAATTATCCTGCGGCAGAGTTGAGATATCCCCCGGTACGTTTTATTCATTTGAGACAGCTATGTGGCGAGATGTCCGCAATGACTTCTTGGGTACTTAGGAATAAGTTTGATGTGCATGTTCGCCGCGTCCGTCATGTTTTATGTATCATGCGTTCAAGTTCTATGTCAGCGCGCGCTTCAAATATTAAATTAGCACGTTACCCGACCGCTGTTTACTCGTTATGTAATTCAAGGCAGGTTAGTAAGGATGTGCACGTTTGCCAACGCCATAATTCATATTCGATACCATTTTTGATGCGCCTGCACTGTGAGATGCATCTTGATGCACTTCAAGATGAAACTTTAACGTTTTGATAATCCAACAGATGATTGTATCTCGATCCCATCTGATAACATTTCGAGCAGTTTGGTTTGTAATCTAAATTCCAAAATTGTCAACTGGTTACAGATTAATCCACAATTTGTGTCACATCCACCAACATTAATTACATATTGCATATGGCGAAATATTATTTTCATCTCCTCGGGCGCGATGTGACGATATTGTGATATTAATTTGACCGAAGTGTAAACATCGTTTCACATATTTGCATTAATTTTGGCCGCGCATAATTTCCAAAGCCGATCGTTGCGATTAAGCTGTATTTGGCTTGGTTGTGGATGCGTTGGGTACAAATTGGCACTGCAATTCTCTGGCACTCTGGCGAGTGGATAATTTTGGATTAATTTATAAGCTGTCGTTCAGCAATCCAGCCCTGTGTTTGGCATACTGACATCCGCATGTGCATTATAAGCCTGATTTGATAATTCGCATCCCATTTGGGTCTGCTTTTCAGAATCATCATTTTGATTTCATTTGTCATGCGATGTGTGGTGCTGGGAGTGAGTATATTATTTACGGCGAGGAAATCAGATCAGGTGAAGTGGCGAATACCCTTGATAATGGAATTATTAATAAACGCGGCTAATTTGAACGTGAGCGAAATGGCATGTGCCCTAAAGGCGGCGCTCGAACAAGATGTGGATACAGGAGCAAGGAATTATTTATGTTTACTTCAAACTTCTAAAGTAAATCGAAAACAAAGACTTATTGAACTCGTGGAGTCAATAAATACAGAATAGTTTTTGTTGGGGATGAAATGATATTGATATTTCTACTTAGTGAGGTTAGGTTCCGGAGTTTTCCGGAATATCCTGTATTCCTCTAATATCACCTGCATTCAACTGTTGGTGGGCTGGCAGCAAAGCGGCATCTACGCTACAACTATAATTAAATTAAACATTGATCGAATCGTAATGGAATAACACAAATTTGCACTCCAATTTCAACCTCTTGAAGCATACCTCATTCCACAACCCTCAGCTCCAACCAATGCGAATCGGGTTGTTAAATATGCAAACACCATCAGCACCACCCACACGAACAGTCACTAATTGCAAGTGCCAAACATGAATAATTGCCTTCACTTTTCACTATAAATAAAGCTCTAAAAATAGTTGCGATTTCTGCAACTTCAGCAACAATTTGCCTAAATTCAGAGCATCTAGATGTCATCGGGGAATATAACAGCATGCGGCATTTCTGTCACGATTTTCCTGCATCCCACCACCTTGCAGCACATTCGATATCCTACTTCGGGCTCACATTCTCCCACAACTTCTGCTACTCATGTCTAGCGCTAACCTCGAACTTGTCGGCGGAATATTTGGGTATTTTGCTTGCGATACAAACCTCGACTCCCAACTTGGATAGCATATAAACCTATATTATTATATGCTTTGAATTATGATACTATTCGAAACTGCACTATACTATGGTGGGATTATGTTTCTAGGGAAATGTTATTGGGCCACACCGAAATATGCAAAGGGGTTCGTGCCAATAGGATGGTGGTATGAATAAAGAGATATCGATATCTACAATCCTAATAGGACACAGTATTGTTTCTTTTTCTTCAGAAGAGGGGATAATGAAACAATATAGGAAAACGTCTAAGCCTACCGAAGATTCATTTCAAATGGACATGAATGGAGCATTGAATCAACACTTTGTCTCGAAATATGTTTTACTTCACAATTCATTCGGTTTGACTTGTTATTATTCATAACAAAGCACCGCAATGCAATTTCGCACACAGTGTCATCATCATCCACTCTTACATATTCCTATTATTTGCGTTATATTAAAGCAAAACAAAATTACAATAATAAAAGACGCAGTATGGTTCAGTTGAGAGCGTGCGGGGGCCGCTCTCCGCGCAACATAGGGGTTCGGAAGCAGTCGTTCGACGCAAGCACGCAGTGTCCAAGTAATTCGAAATAATTATGCAATTTATAATCATTTATTCTTAAATTGTGTGCGCGTCGTGTATGCGTCTTGCTTACGCCGTATCGTCACTCATGCCGAGCCGTAATGTAGCGTAATATGAAGCGTAATAGACGGGCTAACTGCTCGGCAACAACTCGACTTTATACTCAACGCAATGAGTACATAAGCTTACAATGTTCATTTTTGCCAAAGAGTGCCGTTGGCAGTGTGGGTGAAGAAACAAAGAAACATTTACTCAACCGCATACATGGTAATATAATCATCATAATATGTTTTATAATAACATATACATGTGTTTATTTAGCATATTTTACATATTTCTCTTATGCTCAGAGAATTGTTGATTGAAGTAATTGAATGTCATTGGTAATGGGGTAGATAGAGTGGATTTATCGGAGGAGAGTTATAAATTGTCATTAGTGAGTAGAAAGTATGTCTGTTGGAAAAAGTAAATTATTCATGCACTGATAAATGATTGACCTAGAGTTCCAGAAGCATTTTACTTTTCTCTTTGCAATTTCCTGTCGCTGCTGTGGTCCATCGACAAGTGTGTCACGTGAATAATGACTACACGCTATGCTTGCATGAAACGCAGTGTTTGTGCTCAAGACTTAAAATCTTGGTCATTGTCTTTCATATAGTGTTATATCATTAATTGTCAAAAGTAGTCCTTGACTCGTCGACTTTCCAGAAACAAAAGAGTTTTGTAAAGCGAATTTTGCAAATGACATTTCAATGTTTTTGCCTTTCCTTGTTGGGCGTTCTTTTAACCTTTCTAACTTTTACAACTTTCGGTAGTATTTTAGTGCGCTGTGCAACAATATTTGTAATCCATGTCGATACCTGCAATATTTGAAAATTTAGTAACAGCGGGTGCTAAAAGTTATGATGTTATGAAATCCTTGTGCGTATAATACCCAACCTCGACGCATTGGAAACATAGAAACGTCTAGACGACGAAAACGCGAAATTGCTTCGATCCAAGAAAATGAAAATCTGCGATTTTTACGAGCCGCACGGCACGTTAGCTATGTTAATATTTGGTGTGAATTTTACGATTTTGTATATATTCTGGATTTTTAATACTTGCAATAATATTTTCCTGTTTTAGCCACATCTAAGGAAAACGGGAACATATTTTGGTTTGAACTACAAAGATTGAATTTTTTGTCAATTCGTACGAAGAGTTATTATTTTCTCCATCTCATCGCAACAATGTCTTTTATTAAAACAGAAATAAAAAAGCAACCACCGTTTAGTATACTTTTGTTATTCCCGCTGGCTGCCTTTGCTTTGTGGTCACTTGTAAAGTTTTAATGTCACAAAAACGCGACTCCGGAGAGGCGGCTATAAAGGCGGCCAGTCGAATTGCGTCGACACAGCAGGCACCAGTTGCGGAAAATTTGCCCCCGGCCGGAAAACGACCAGTCGTCTGCATTGCATCCGAAGAAAATGCGTAAAAAGGCTTATTTGTCTAAATTTTTTTGGTTTAAGAAGCACTAGATATCTAATACTAAGAGTTGCAATTGCTACTAGATTAAAATATAACAGAGAAGTAAATTCACTATGAAAAAACAAGTTAAACTTCTATAATATGATCAATTCCCAATAGTAAAATTGTTTTTCTTTTTTTTTCCGTTTTATCGTGTTTCTTCTTCACGATGCGGTGTTTTTATTAGTTTTTCTGGAACGCATTATAGTCATTCTTCTTCTAGATTTTTGCTACTTCTTACATCACTTTGATGCCTTTTGTGGATCTTCTAGGTCCAACATCTACATCATTTTTATGTGATCGTTTTTCATCTTTATCGCAGTCCGTCATATCCATCTAAGGAATGAATAACTCACATATGCCAACTATTTTTAATTTACTCTATATAGATAGAACCTCACCTCTAATTCAAAGATTCACATAACTTGGTGGTCATGATATTTCTGCAAGTCATCTCTCAGTTTTATTAGGCGCTCTATCAATCTTATCTCACCCTTTTTCCGGCGACCAAACCGGCACTGGTTGCTTCACCTCTAGAGAGAACTAGCAGTCATCTGACTTCTAACCAAGAATAACACGATCAGCGTGCACAAGTTTTGATAACATATTAGCTAACGCTAAAATAATGTAATTTAGTGAAAGGAAAACTAAAGGCTGGCAGACAAAGGCGGTCGGAGCTGGTTGATGTCAGTAGGTCTCAAAGCGTTGAGAAAGAAAAGGGGAAAAAGCAATATAACGGCTTAACATGTGATACCGCAAACACAATGCTTTCCAAAAGCGGATGCCGACCTTTGGTCATGGATTCTATACTATTCCACATTAGCCCTTGGATACAAAGTGCGTGCATATTGGAAATTGCTGGCAGAAAAAGGAAACCTAGTTGATATGGGCGCAACAGATACGATCCTATAGGATAACACAAGAGAATAAAAAGCAAATCTTAGAAAACAAAAGAATGTGCGTTCAGTTTGAAAAACGTGTGGAAAGCTTTAAAAACTTACGCTACATTTTTATTAAATTTTGTTGGTTAAAATTGGATGATAAGGTTGATTTCATTTTATTAGTTTATAAACTATTTGGAATTTGTGTTAAAGGTTGGATATACGAAAACAAGTAATTCTCTATGGATTTTTGCTAGAGTTTAGTAGCAAAAAGAAAAACTTTTCAACTCATTGATTGTTTTATAATAGGATGTTTGAAAAAGTTTTAAATTGCAAACATTTGATTAGTTTCTCTTCTGTTTTAATGTGTTAATATTCTTAATGATTTGATGTTATTTTGCTTCTCATTGACATGCAAATACTATTTGACCCAATCTGAGTTGACATATAACGTGAGAATTTTTATTTCGAGCATTTTGGCCACAACGGAAATCCAAATTGACACGCTACGATTTGAAATTGACGTATTTTACTCACTGCATACGTAATGGTTATAATGTGCCGCGCCGAATGTTTCGCGAAAATCGAATTATCTCGGTGGCAGCAGTAACACGTGTCATTATTTCGAGGTTTTGGCAGAATTGCGCAGCAGTTCCGTTCGAATTCGGATTCCGCATTTACTAGAACGCGTTCCCAGATAGGACACACTTCACCAGTACCCCAACTGACAATCTACACCAACGATTGCAACACTTTGTATAAGATGCTGGTTTAGTTACCGCATTAGGAATTTTTTTGCCCCGATACCACGCTGAGAGGAGTAAAAAATCGGGTGAAAAACACTGATGCATAGATAATAACACTTTGTCTTTTGGTTTAGAGGCACAGCGTCTGGGTTCTTTTGTTGCACACGAGGATGTTTCCTACTTTATTGCAGTGTGGGTATTCCCGAAAATCTACTGCAAGACTCTCATTTCCATGCGATGTATGTATACTGTTCTTTCCGCTGGTAGTACTATAATAAACGAAAATGCCTCTCACAGCCGTGTATGAACGCGCAATTTTTCAGATTTCATTATTCCCTCACGGCTTGTGTCTTCTTGGGCCTCCGTTTTATACAGGCTTTCATGGTTTTTGATGTAGTGAAGGTGTAGATCTGGAACAATGCAAGAGCTTACTTCTATCACGGTGGGTACATGATATAAACGGGACGATAAAAATTGCAGATTAACTTAACTACCTTTTCATAACGTCCCCTTCTGCTATTATCGACCTGTCCCATTCTTCTACGAAATAAGAATGCGTTATCGTCGTTCACGTTTTATGGATTAGACATTCTTTCATTTTGAATTTTTTTTGCATCGTCTAATAACGCCTGTAATTACTGCGCAGAGCGTAATTCATTCCGAACAATATTGACCTTTCGAAACGAAACTTTATTACCGTCTTGCTGTGCTCGGATAAAACGCGGACAGGTACAAGCAAATTGAAGGAATCAAAATAAGGCGAAAGAAAGAAAAGACTAGGCAATAAGGATGTGTCGTTGAGGCGGCGGCGCATAACGAACCATCGCCAAAGTGGGATAACGTCTAGAGTTATGTAGGTGCGGGCTAGATAGGATTGTGCAGATGGGCTACGCTGCCTCCTTCAGACAAGTCGGAAAAACAGCGCCAACATCGACTCTTAAAAAAACATATTTAAATGCAAATTCGTGCTGTATTCTTTTCCGGGATCAACCGGTTCAGACACGTTGTAGACTTTTATCCGGAAGTGGATACATACACTGAGAGATATCACAAGTCTATAGTAACTCTACAAAGCATTACCAACAAGATAATTTATTAAAATAAATCATTGTGACATACGATCATTACCGAAGAGTGACGGATTATCTCGAAACAAATGGATTCAAATAATTTGTTATTCATTTTATTAAATCATTCCTCTGTAAATTTTTTTCAACATTGTAAAGATACGCAAATCACCTTCTGCAATATTGTGTATATCAATGTCGCGACCTAATGAAAATTACGAGTAGAGACGCGTGGCGAGGCAAAAAGCGGCATTGCAAAGTTCGGGTTGCGCACTCAGTAATAGAGGGGCAAACAAACGTATTCGACTTTTCAGCCACTCAAGCAATTCGGAATTGGCTGGAAGGTTACGAGGCCAGCCAGCAGGAGCAGCTGAAGAGATTCTAGTTCTCTGGGTCTAACCGAGGAATCAGTTAAGTAGATAGGAGAAGTTGATATTGCGAGTGACTACTGCCTACACGACGTAATTGTATTGAGTGACGGGTTATCCATTTCATTCCATTCTTATTCAATTCTTCTAACCGAAGAAACTGCGATTGATTCCAATTATTCATATTTATTACGCTATTAAATCGAATCTATGGCATATAAAGTAAGATGATGTCATCCTCATTTACATAATTTGCGATGTGGATTTTTCACGATGAGTAATTTTATCATTCCAAGTCGTGGTGACTAATGCAAATACTCAGTAGCAGGACAGGATTTATATAATTACATGAAATTATATTTTTAATTGATCCCGAGAAGTTTGTGTTTTTTGTGTTTTGGGAGTTGTTAGAAGCAATCAAAGTCGATAACAAACTCAACTGGCGTAAAGTAATATGCACTCTATCACGTTATTTAAACTCCTGCTTCTGGAAGCCGTTTATTAACAGTTGTGCAGCCGAGTACAGAGTGGCGCATCACATCGCAAAGTGTAAGCTTTCTAAGCACCACGCTGCCTTCCGAGGAAAGTGGCCATTTTCCACTTAGATCGTTTTTTACGTCGTCGTTTTAGTTGTTCTCACACAATGCACGCTCGCTCTATGCACACTTTAAAACAATACTCTTCCTAAAAATGCTTCCATTATACGAATACACTTTTATATCCAGCGAAATTGCATTGGAAAATATCATGAATTATTTTGAACGCGTGTACAATGGGTCGTCTAACTTTATTAATAGCTTATAATCCTCGTATTCACTCCGTTTAATTTCGGAAATCGTGCGAATCTAATTGAATCGTGCGTCGGCGGTGGTCCCCAATAAAACAAATCAAAACGTCGATTGTAATTTACGTTTTCCGACAGACGCGCAGTTCATGTTCGCGCTGCCTCTGGCGGCGGTTGCGCCCGTTTGTTGAATTATTGCAGCGCAGTTGTTGTCGTGTCGTATTACCGGTTGTAATGTTGAGGTAGCAATAAAAACCGCACGCGCATAATAAACTACGATTTGTCATGATGAGAAGAGTTGTGGTGTCAATATTGCTGTATTTACGTCAATGGAATCGCTTTGAATCACCGACTAAACAAATTCGCTTAAATGTCTAGGCGGCATTAGAAAATTAACATAAATTTACGATGTGGCGCTTATTATGGAGATGGAGCACACATTTCAGCTTGGGATTCAATCACGCCGAGGCGGCACTTTTCACGGATCATGCACCAAAGCCAAAACAACCTCGCGCAACACACTTCTTCAGCAGCGGCAATCTGTTTCCGTGCAACACCACCGACACATATTAAACCTGCATGCAAAATGGAGAGTAACATAAATCATGGGATTGAGATTAAAAACGTTGAAAATATTCTCCCGGTGATACAATAAAAGTATGACGAGCTTGGGTCATAAATATCATAAATTGCGGTTTTATGAGGTTTCATTTATTTATAACCGTTGATTAAATGCAGCAAAACCTCCATGTTTGTTTGTGTAATTTCCTCGAATTGCGGTTGTGTAATGAACTTAGTTTTAATTAATTTTTTCTTGCTTCCGCTCATGAAGTGGACAGACTCAAGCCCCCATCGTGCATAGCGGGTAGTTTGCGAAATAATGAATGGCATAAATCAACTTTAAATGGGTTAATTAAACTCCCCTTTTCTTTTTTCTTTGCTGGATTATTAAATGTGCTTATGAGCAATGAGGGAGCGCCTCAGGCAAAGCCACATTTTTGCGGGTTTTGTAATCGTTACAATTAATATTTCACAATACTTCTTGGAGTGCAGACACCGGAAGCTTTCGGCAAACCTGCTGCTTCATGAGCTTAATTAATTTAATTCTACGTTTTACTTTTTTTTTTACGCTGTTCCTATGTTTGGTGTTCTCGGATTTTCTGAATGTTGATGAAACCTAATTAAATAAAACCGAATGAAAGAAATGCAAAGAGCGGACTCCCTTCAGACTAAATCCTCTTTTATGCATGTAAGGAGGGTAATGCAGTAAAAACCAACCTATAGAAATAACTTGATATATTTACGAAGGATTTTTAAATTTGCATTTAGTAGCTTACCAATATCTCAACATTTTACCAAGGTTTATATAATTTTTAGATCAAAAGTTATATGTAGAAATGAAATAGAAATGTGTCGTTCTTTTTGGTCGCGTTCTCATCGTCCGTGCACAATATTATTAATTTTAAGATTCATACTAGTTAAATTTTATTCCTGGTGCTTCTTCTGGTTATTTAACTAAAAGGGTACAAAATAGACCTATCAATAAACTTCTGATAATAATTTATAAGGCAGATAGAAAACAACAATTGTAATCAAGGTGTCTATTTTTGGCTGTCAATACGTAATTTCACTTTGCGCGAAATTCCACTCGAACGTGATTGTAATTGGCCAAACGTCTCAAATCCGGACGGATACGCGACTTTCGGATACTCTAAAATAACTCCTGTAATTTGTTTGGAGGTAGTTTCAAACTTAATATAGCTGGGTGATTTTAAATAATGAAAATCAATTTAGACACTTTAGACAAAATTTTAACCAATATTTGTCTATCATGTTGGTATTTAAATAAAATGAAATGAAATAAATCACTCTTTGAAATAAATTTTTCTTACAGTTTTTTTATTGGAAAAAATATGAATGTAGAATTCGTTAAATCTTTGATTAAAAGTAATTAAATTTACCTTCCGACTCCCTACCTGATTTGACTTTGTTTGAGAACTCTTTTATTTTGCGTATTACTTAAAAGATATCAAAAGAAATGAATGCAGGAGGTACATTTTTGCTCGGAATAGTCTGTCGCACCGCGTGCAATTCGATTGAGGCGGCATTTTTTTTTTACTTTATTCCCGCTGTCGACGAGCAGGAATTCTTCCTTCCACGCACCAGGCTGGTATGCACCGCTCCACACTGATCGCAATTTCGACAACGTCTCGCCAACGTCGGCATTGCAGTCCGTCGTATTCCAACTTGACGTGAGCGTAAGCGCGAGAAAATTACATTCCGCCGTGGAGACAATTCATTCAAGTCTTAAACTAATCTGGACTCTGGGATGCCAGGCATTTTCGTGTTTGTGCCTTGTCGAATTTCGATGCGACTGCAGACTAGCGATTATGTTGGTAGTTGTTAAGTTGCAAAGGCGGTAAACATCGAAATGCTTGGGGTGACTTTTATTAACTATGGTCGTATTTTGAATTGGAATGATTCTTGTTTATGATTATTATTAATATAATGGTTTTGATTTAGAGGCAGAAGAGTAACTATTGGTATTTTACAATGTCCTTTACAACTAGTAGTGGGTATTGATACTTTCTACGTTCAATCACCGAATAATTTGAAACTCGCCACTCGTGGACCCAAAGGGTCAATAAGTTTGCTGCAATGCTCGAGGACCAGTAGTGGCATGTGAAATAAAGAGGCGTTACGGGAGGCGCACATCAAAGGGACCGGACTGCATGTTGGACGTGCAAACGTTCATTAAGGGACTTTTAGTGAAACCCAACTCGCTTTAAAAGGCTTTATAAACAGCAAATTCGATGTTTGATTTCAACTTGACTGAATGTGTAAGTGCCTAGTATTTTGAACAATACAGGAAAACAATTGATGTTGAAGTGAAAAAGAAGGATACTATCTAATTGATAATTCCAATTCAAAAACAGCTGCATCTAAATTACAAAAAAAAAAAAAAATTATAAAAGAAAACATTAATTTGAACTTGATCCTCTTGCCTCTAGTTTTTCAGTTATTCAAATACAAAGTCACAATACCACCAGGTCTATCAACAAACTTCATTAATAGTACAACTTATTTAATTAAAATCAAGTACAGTGTTAGGTCAAATCAACAAAATAAACATATATTGTATGTATTGTGTTTTGTACTATGTTATTTAACAATTCAAATTAATTGTTAACATTATAATATGTTTATTACGATGACATATGTTGTCTTTAACACTCACTAATTAT
The DNA here is from genome assembly GCA_027575565.1 of Diploeciton nevermanni. NCBI lineage: Eukaryota > Metazoa > Arthropoda > Insecta > Coleoptera > Staphylinidae > Diploeciton > Diploeciton nevermanni. The sequence continues at coordinate 1,296,557 of JAODIE010000007.1, forward strand.
TTGTTTCTAAAATGTTCTCGGCTTGTTGCCTTCTACAGTAGTGAATATATCAACACAATGAAACTATACATTTTGAGACCACACTCAATGATATGAGTTTTTTTATTTATGGTGGTTACTCAGTTAGTAAACAATTTCCAGATATTTTAAAATGATAATGGAATTAATTTTATTTGAATTGCTATATAGTATATTTTTAATTTTTTAATCCCAAATTATACCAAATCGAATAACATTTCAATTATAAAACATCCACTATTTAAAAATCCAATTAAATTAGAAAATTAATGTAATTTATGATATTGACACATGATAAAATTTAATTCAATATATGCTTACTCACGGATTACTATCTGAATTAAGATTTTTATTCTCGCTGACAATTAAATATTAATTAATATATAATTTCCAGAATATCCCCATAAATTTCCAATCAAATAATAATTAGAGCAAATATTAAAATCATTCTACAGTTTCATCTATTAATCACTCGTGGAGTTAATTAAATTAGAGGACATCCAATCGATGATATCCACGTCTAAAGCAGTTCATGCATTCAACTCGTTTAATGAATCCACATGTTCCCGATGGAAGCGGGCGCTTGTGCCTTGAGTTGAACCAGTTGAACAGAGCCCTGTTAGCTTGCTCTAGCTATGAAAGCGGCCTGAATGAATGAATAATAACTATGGTCTGGTGGTGAGTGCTCGACGTGCTGGGTACTTAGACAGGTCGGGAGAGACGTGGTCGTGGATCTAATGATCTATTATTTCCTGGAGTTGGTACTGCTGGTGCCGAGTCTAGTCAATACGTACACGCGTTTAATTAAAGTCTCGAGCATCGGGAGAACGACCAGGCGGCGGGGAGGTTTTTCACAAATGTCGGAGCCACTGAATTACTGTACAAATTAACAGTTTAGAAGGTGATTGAGGGTACGTGAATAAGAGCAAATCTAACCACATCTTTACGCAGCCTAAGCGTGCGCGAATAATTACTTAAATTTGCATCAATAAATAAATAAAACTCCAAAATAATATGCTTATTTATGTGCATATTATATTCCAATTTATGGAATAGTGAATTTGATATCTGATACGATTTTAATTGAATACAATACACTTTACTATGCCAACTCTCTGAAATTTCACAATAATAACCATTTGATGTACTGAATTACATTGAATTACTCTCGATATTATCAGTTTAGTTGGTGTAATTTTCAAAACCTTACGTATACGTTTTACATAATGTCATAACAATTTCAGTTCTTACATCTGACACAATTTTAGTGCAAAATAATTATATATGTATTTCAATAAGATATTACCAGATTTTATCAAGAGTATGAAGTAATAAATTTGATATTTACTCATCATAAAACAATTTAGATTGGATATCGCCAAGGCATAATAATCAATATTTTGTTAAGTGCTTTTTTGTTAAGGAATCATTGAATTACCCTAGATATTTACTGTGTACAAGCTTACAGTCTAATAATTTTCTAGCCCTTAATCGTCTGACTGTAGCAGGGATAGTTAAGTGCGTGTTCTGCAGACGCGGGTTCAAATATGAAATAACATATGTTTCCACCAAATTCAGTCTTAATAATTGCTATTAACCCTGATAGTTGATGCAGTATAATAGAATGGAGGTCAAGAAGAACTAAAAAAGAGTAATTTTCTAATGAATTTACAACTAAAAAACTAAATTTATCGCATCGTGGTCTGGCTCGATGTTGGATGAGTTTGTTAGCGTATGAATACTTTTTACATCCCTCGCATTTCCAATTAACCCTTTCGTTGAACGGAACATCAAAGGATTGCTTCTTGCACCTCCGCGTTTAAATTCATTACAATACTTGCCCGACCAACACACACATGCCGCTTCGAATGAACCGGCCCGTTCGTTGGAAAACATAAAACATTTCGTAGCTGCTGGTACTGGAAGCTGTAAATGCCACAATGGTCATTTGGTTGGCTCAACCGCGCGCGGGTTGTGTGTGGTCCGCGTACTTCGTTTCAATTTTCATTAGACACGTGAAAGAGTTCATTAGCGCAGCGCGGCCCGCCCGATGATGTTTGAATTCAATTGGAATTCATTAGTCATTGAAAACATCCACACAAAGGAGGCTAAACTCCAGCACGACGAAGTTAGTGGACCGCACGATTCTAAGAACGCGTAACTATCGAAATTCAATGAGGTAGAAAAACCGAATGAGGCTAAGTTTGAGAAACTTTTCGTGGAGATAATTGGGAAGGAGTAATTGTTTTATATGAAGATATTCTTAGAAAATTGCTACTTTACGTTCATTGATATTTATAAGACGCGCATTAATTTGTGTAACACGTTAGTACACCTCTTATAAATAAAATGTGATACTGGTTCAACTTGTACGCAGGTCAATGACTTTTTGTGTAGTTTTTTTTTTACTGATTATCATATTGGTTGATAAATTGTGGATTATATGGATGGATTTCTATTGCTTAGAAGGAAATTGAAAGCGTCATCAAAACACTTAAAATACATTTAGGTTATAATCATCTAGTAATTAATGCGTACGAGATATACGATATAAAGTTAACTTTAATAATCCAGTTGTCTGGAGATTTATTCAGTAACTGTTTAAACCAAGATGATTAAATGGGTTTTGTTAATACGATTACTTTTGGAAAAATACTTAATATAGGTGAGAGAATATCTTATTGTAAAAATTCTATGCATTAATTTAAAAAAATAAACGATGTGCCACTTATGAGATAAAACCACCCGATCGCAATGTTACAATCTGAGCTCAATTTTATGCATGGCAATGACACTTCTACCAAATCAACTAAACAAGTTGCTTGGGCGACTGCGTCTATGTCAATGCATTATACCCTAAGGAAATTTCTTTTTTGTCTCATCAAGCACTAATTTGGATATTTTCTTTGTATTACAATGAATTCAAATGACTTGAAGATATTTTACTATTAAACATTTCGGAGATGCCGCAATCATTAACATCTAAATTGTTTCCATGTTGTTTGTTGTTGTGTATTACGCAGTTTCCTGCTTGTTTTCATTGGAAACGTTTTCGAGAATTGTCATACTCCACGAGCGGTTTGTACCACGTCAATACGAAGGCGTTTAATTGCGTACTCATCGCGAGCAGCACGAAATCAGTTAGCCACGAATTGTTTGATGTCACCGCCGGCGTACTTGAACAAATATTTCACAGGCGAGTATTGAAAGTCATCAAAGTCACCAGCAAAGTTTAATGTAAGCATTGTGATGAAGCCGCATCTCCCACGCAAATTGTTGTTGGTATATCCTGTCGCAATTCACTCTTTTTATAAATAACAATCCATTTCGTAAAATGTGGAGAAATAAATTTCGAGTGGGGAAATTTAATAATGATTATCTGTTTAACAATGTTGCCTATGAAATAGGGTTTTTTGGCTATTTAGCAATTAAGGCGTAATTACTTCAATGAGTAATTCACATCATAAACGTTTAAAACCTAAAAATAGTAAGGAATGGTGCATTCAGAAGTACAAAGAACAAAGTTAATACCTGTCAAATCCTTTCCACAATTGATTAAATTTTTCAATACTGTCTCGCGTAGATTGCAACATTGTGTAAGTACTTTGTCACGAACATTACTTACAAACTCTGTTAGGTGGATTTGCACATGAAGAGCATAAATATTAATGTACAATGACTCAGGACAACATGACTTGCGCAAGTGGCAAGACTAAAAGGAGCATCAGGAATTAACTCGTTTACAAGGGTTGAAAATTTCCGTTATCCGTCAATGCTCGGCGCAGCGAATTTTCCGTTATTGCATGCGTGCGTGAATAGGTTATTAAATGCAAATTTTCCTCGTCGCGTCACGTAAATAAGTGCCATCGTACCAGCAGCGTCTGGTACGATTGGATAAATATATCACACTGAGATGCAATTTTCATCCATGTTCAATCTGGAGCCAATCAAGTAGTAGTCATGAAATCGTTGAATACCAATGTTAAATTCATAGATTCAAGCAGGTGGCAAATAAGTGTGCTTTTGTACTTGGTTACACTTCAGTCAGCTATCCAATGAGTTTGGATCTATCTCGCAATGAAGTCCACGTACGCCAAGGGACCTGCTGAATTCCGAGTTTGGAATGCTCATGTACTCATGAAATACACATGCGCATGAATGAGCATTTTGATACAATCGCTCATTAGCTTAGCGATCTGATTGAAACATGATGATCTGTATTCAAGTTTATTGATGCGGATGTTATATTGAACGCTAATTGAATTGAGCTGCTTTGCACCGGGAAGAAATTTATTTTCATCAAAATGTTGTCATGATGATGTGATGGGACTTACTGGTAATTATCAGGGGGAAATTGGAACATTGTGGCACTTAATGCTATTGCTGCGATATTTGTTGTAAGTGGGGGTGGAGGTGAAAGAATGACTTTAACGAGATAGTATTTTGTCATTATCCTCATTAAAAGTCTGCTGATAATCGGGTTAAGTGTGATTAAACGATAAATGTCTTACTTTAAGAGGAGATAAGTATGAAATTAATTTGATTTCTTTATAAAGCCCTTCATCTTAAAGGTATCACACATTACAAATGCGATTTTTATTGCAACAATAGATTTTTTAGTGAAACTGTTTATAGTATCGAATTATTACACATTTTACAAGAGAAAAAACAAATGTACACAATTTGCACAGGTTGTTTCCCAGATATGGCTCCAGTACCAATTGTATTTCATCAATAATTATGTTTAATAACTAGTAAACAAGTTAAGTTTCAGCATATATTCTTTTTCTTACATCTTCTACCGAATAACCCCTTATATATAATCATGCAAATTTCATGTCGATTCATACTAGATGAATTTTGATTTTACTAACTTGGAAAGTTTTAAGTTTTTTATTCTTAAAAAGAACGTAACTCATGATACTAAGCAAATTTATCGATCTGAACAAACCATTAATAAAAAAGTTGGGATTTAAACAAACTTTTTGACGTGTTATATTTGATTTGCGATGTTTTGTATTATTGATTATGGATCTATCCACTTCACAAAATGTAAACTTTCAACACTTCCAAGTTTTCCTTAAACTTTATGTTTACTTTTATACTCCACAGCTAATGATACAAGATACTTGCTCAGATTTGCATAGCCTTTTGCATACTTGGCAAACTTTAAATCTGCGTGCATTCAACACATTACCAAAATCTCCTTCTTCCAGCTGGTAAGCTCTGCCTCAAAATCCGTAGATATAGTATCACAATGTTCTGTACTCTTCTGCAACTTTCGTCGCCGTCATTCGCCATCCGTACATATTTTATAAATCAGGCAAAAAGTCTTAGACTCCCATCGAAAAATCAACACACAGAACAGACCAAGTTTAAGCACGCTCCACCACTAAATAAGCTTCTGAGCATGTGCTAAACATAATATCACACTTTAAATTTTACTCCAGTTCTCCTTTACTCCTTTCTGAAAGACAAAATCTAAACTAAATTCTCCTGGTACTTTGCCAGGTACCAGGTACAAGAACATTTCTCTTTGGTCTAAGGCTTTCCCTTTTATTTTTGCCTTTAAATTTTCATTTAACTGCAGAAAGCACATATAAATAAAAGCCAGGGTTCAAAAAGGCCTTCACAGCGGCCCACAGTCGTTGAAAATTGAGAGCGATGGTGAGCATAAGCAAAATCGACGTATGTGGTCGAAAGTGAGAACGAATGTAGGAAGAAGAGCTTTATCTCTTTGCCTGCATTGTTGCGCGGATTTATGTTTACCTAACATTATCCCAATCATTTATCACCATCAGGCAGGCCTGGGCGGCGAGGAATGACGGCATGTGATGAACTATAAGCTGTGTGGAAAATGCGCGCCCTGCTCCAAAGGCTCAACATGTCAAACCTTCAACATACGTTATCACTTGCTGGCTTGCGTTTGGCCATCCCTTGACTGCATCTTACGATGGCAATTAATATTCAAGTAACTTGTGTTGATGAGAATTTCAATTCTCGTTTTCAAGCTGTTGATGAGGGTCGTCCTGTATATTTATCATAACTTGGCTTTCAGTTTCATCACATTGGACACACCTGAATAAACACATTGCCTCATTTCTTGTCATTCGTAGACTGATGGAAGGAAACATTAAAAAGCTTTCATCAGTTAGGGTGTGTTAAGCACTTAATAAATACACGTTAGTAAAAAAATCCGCTGATTTTATCAGGAAGCTGAGACGGATTCGAATATCCACGTCACTTTTTATTGAACCCAGACCGATCAATTATTATGAGCGAATTTAAAATTGGCTTATAATCTAAAGTGAAAAAGCATCTTGGTACTTTTTATGTGCGAAGTAGAGTTCGGGAACATGATGAAAGTTGAGGCAAAGTTTCAGATTGCACGCGAACGACACGCATTATGAATCACTTACTTGTACTTTAAAGTTGCAACTTTTTCACAGTCGCTGCTAATGGAAGAGGCACTGAGAAAGATTGTGGCAGTACTTCTTGCTTGTCACTCGCAGGCAGATGGAGGCGGCATTACGAAGTAAATCAAACACATTTACTGCGGTTTTGACTTCTGTTTCTACTTCCGCATTTATATCTATTCCGACTGCAGCTTCATGCAATGCAATCTTGAAGATGTAAATGACCGTAAGGCTGGTTTGAAAAATATCTGTTGTTGTTTGTTGAATGCAGACATTACAAATGCAATACATTTTATAGCCGTTCTTCGAATCGAACATAATCCAAGTCTACAAGCCTGGCCGTTGTTGATTCACGGTTATTGTATTACATAACAATATGTAATACGCGCTGTCTGTTGCTGAAACCCCCGTGAAGTTCAGTGGACTGTACGCGTTGAAATGCGCGTGTATTGCACTTACACTTGCATTCGCTGTTTTTTTCCTTTTGGCAGAATTGCTCGTTTTCCTGGTACTACTGTTTCCGTCTGTTTATCAAGTTTTTGTACATTGCAAGTCCTGCATTCAACAGTATGCAGCCAGACTGATGTCAGATAGGGTTGCGGCGAGAACGCCCGCGGACTGTCTGCGCGACTAATTTCTGAATGCAATGTTGTTAACGCATTCCAACGGCTGTTGCGCTCTAACTTGAGCCTTCTCAGCATGGTTGATCTTTAATTTGTCTAATTTAAAATTGCGAATCTGAAATTTGAATGTTTCTCTTTTATCCTCTCGAGTTCTCTGGCTGTATTGCGCTCAGTGTGCTCTGTTGTTATTTGATCGTCTTGGTTATTTGCTGGAGAAGTTAAATTCAGTCTAACGATAAGACAGGTCAGGTTGCACTACCTTTTCCATTCTTCGCAGTGAGCGGACCAAAAAGGAACAGCAAAAAGTTACAAGAAATACGATGCCGCGTTCAGTGGCAACCCAATGCGAGTAACAAGCATGAGCAAACGAAGTACAAACGAAAAGTACAACATGTAACAAGTTGAATTTCCTTCTGGAAAAATGCGCGTCATTTGCTTTTCGGCCCGTCGGGCGTTTTGCGATTGCACCCTGCCTTGTTCCAGTCTTCTATTTTAATGCCTTTGTGGACTGGTTTATTTATACTTGTTATACTTACACATTGTTTTCCTGGAGCATTCAGTATGTAAAATAAAAAGCTTGTATATCAATTTTATGTGATTTATAAAAAAAATTGGATTCAATAGGAATGTTGGATTCAATTTTAATGTTGAAGCCTCTCTGGTGTCAGAAAATAATATTTATAATAGAGATCTAAAATGTTTTTATTTTACTCCACAATATTTCTACCTACATAGTTTGCTTAAAAGTTTACTCCGAGTCTGTTTTGTCTTCTCGAAATATGCCTACTAGGAACATTCTACTATTCCAAACTAACTAACAAACAGCTCCAAATTGCAACAGTAAATACTCATCGCTAATTCTGCGTCTAATCAAGCTTTTTACTTCTTGATTGGCTTTCTTCCACCAGTGCAAATCAGAACAACTTAACACTTTAATTCAACTCGACGCTATCCAAACTTCTTGATGCTCCAGAAACAGGGTAGCAGAGCAAGGATTTATTTAGCAACTCTCACATTTTATTGTTTCTCTTGTATATTTGGGATCGTGCTTCGCGTCGCACGAGTTTTGTTTGTTTTGTGGCCTGTTTTCAAACACGAAAGCAGCGTTAATGAAATAAAACGCCTTTGCCACTTCAAGGCGCAAAGATGTGCCTCATCCAAGTCCGCACTTATTGCACGTTATATTCATTGCTCCGTGTTGTTTCAGACGAGCCATTCACGATCCTTGCGCCCCGAAACATGGCTATAATTAAAGACAAACGAGGCGGCGTCGTGCAGCAGTTGCAGTTGCAGCAGCCCGAATCAGTGAAGAGACTCTTGAGCGATCACGTGATCATCGGCGCTCGGGTAGATCTACCAGCCGGAAATGCCACCTCCGTGGAGCGTACGTATACAACCCTGGGTGGGCGCAATATTACACTAACGCACAAGGAAGGGACGTGGCAGGTGAATGCCGTCAACGTCCTGGAGACACGCCAAGTGGAACCAAACGGGGTGCTTGTCGTGCTGGACGATTTCCTCTTTCCTGATGTGCTTAGCACGCTGAACAATGATACCAAGGAAGTGGGACATGCGGAGCAATCTACAGAGACACAGTTGACAACAAAACCTACTGAATTACCTATGACGGATGAGAAGGATCAAAAGAAGGAAGACTCTGAGAAGAAAATCCCTTCTGGGCACGAGAAGAACCAAAGTGACAGTGCGGCGGCAATGACAGTGATCACCGCCAAGGAGGTCACAAGACCCAGAAACATCACGTTCATTGACAATGTGATGCAGGTGCTGTCATTGCTCAAAAGTGGCGTGCGCGTCTTCCAGCATTTTCTATCCAGGTCGAACGTTACCAAACTTCTGAACGACGGTGAGTTTTTGTCGATAATTTCAAACTTCCATGACAGAAAGTTTAATAATCACATTATTCTTATTCAAGAGATGTCTTGAAAGTTTTTGTGAACCGTCAAGAAGTCATTATACTAACCACTATCCAAAAAAGCAAATAAAAATAACTGAATTCAGTGAAAAATAATAGCAAGATTTTTATACAGCGTATAAATGATTTTGTTACTATATGTAATTACGCGGATTAGGTCGATTAATTTGTACAACTAAGGTTGAGTTCACATCTGTTATTTACTAGAGTTAGCACAATTTAAGATTCAAATAAATTACACGTTACGATTGGTGGACCTGTTCGCTTGGCTGGCGACGGCGCGGCATCGGTGGCGGCAATCTTTAACTCTGCAATTACGACAAACATGGGTCACTGCTAGCCGACCACATGACGACCAACAGACTAGACTGCGTTCTTTCTTTCAATTTTAGTAGTAACATTACCAATTATAGTACATGTTTACTGTATTCTGAGTGAGAATTTGGAGAGTAAATTTCTTCTTCTCTCAAAATTTATAAGACGTAATGCGTCTCTCCACTTAGTTATCTTAGTTATTTAAGAGCAAATAACATTCATCAAAGGTTGGCAAACTTTAAATGAAAATGCACATTGAACACAGGTCAACACCTTTTGCTCGCACCGATAAATCACAAAAATAGGACATTCTTCTTGGTCGTCGACGTTGGCCGTCACGTGCACGGAAAGACATTGCCCGCATACTATCATGGCAACGATTATGGCAGGACGACCACCAGAAATCCTACAAACCTTTATTTTTTCCAATACTTTCCAACTATTTTATACTGGTAGTACTAAAAGTTTAAACCGGAATCATTCCGCATCTATCAAACTATTTTTATTCATCCTACTTTTAGCTAAGAGTAATAAAATTATTCTTCATGTTGACTTATGAACCATAAATCCAACTCTAATTAAGTGTCAACCTAAAGTAGATCTTTTTACATCTTCTGATTCGCAAGTATGACCCGTTACAAAATCCGCCAGCGCTTGGAATAAATGTTCCAGCGATATTTTATAACCGCAGGGTATTAGAATTTAAAATGCGCGTGTTCAGGAATACAAATTGATTCGTTTTTTAGATTCACATCTAGATTTATTCATGCTTAGATGTTCACTGCGTATGCGGGCTTGGAAAAGCGCCTCCACCAGCAGAAAAAGGAAGAATGAATATGAAAGCCATACCAATTTTTACTGGCTCTACATTGTAACCAGTTTGATTTTGTTCAGGAGCTTCATATGAGATGGTTGTGGTGTGCTCCAGGTCGGAACAGGTTGTGCTTCCTATATCTTGCTATAATTCATCCCGAATGACATTAGATGTTAATGTAACACCAAGCACGGACTGCAAACTAGTTGATTACATTTTATTCTAGGATCCGGTCAGACTCCAACTAACATAAAATTTGTAGCAAATAGTTTTACAGTGAAAATGAAATTAATTACAAGACAGCAGCGGGTGAAATTTAAACGTCAGTTGATAAAATAACAATTCATTTTATTTATTTGAAGATTGTTTAGTTTAAATTCTGGTTATTTATTAAGTTAATTCGGAAAATAAATTTAGTGCATTAGTTTAATTGGTAATTAATTATTATACAGTGAACAGCTGAAGTTAATGCTTGACAGCACAATTTAATTTATTTATCGAATCTGAATGATTTAAAATTGAATTCGACCGACAGCCTGCAGGCAATAACAATCGAATTGAAAAATAGATAAACATGCAATTCAATCGATACGGGAAATTGATGGTTATGAACGGTAGCAGATGTAGACAAACGCACCATTAATAAATTACAAAATAATAATAGCATTTATACAGAAAGGTCAATTCTATTACATGTATAAATCAAAACATGCATAGCAATAATCCCTTTACAAACACATAATTCCCGATTAAATCGGGATGTATTTATTTACTTGTTCCTAGTTAGTACAATGGAAATCTATTCATTCAGCAGAACTTTACAACAAGAGTAATCCTTTGCAGATTAATTTTTCTTATTTTATAATTATTTTGTTGTGCGTAACAAAGGTGTTATGTAGAAAGCTATAAAGAATACAAAATGGCGAAGCGCATTGGCTTGTGGGAATGTTTTAAACATTAGAACCAACGAGGCGTAAAACCATTTTTCCGAACAGTGCCACCGTTATTGAATAAAATGCGTTCAACCTGATGTTTTTTACGTTGCAACGTACTCATCTGGAACGCTTTACTGGCGCGTTATTAGATTTATTTTTACCCCGTAGGGTTGAACAAAATAGAACTCTATCATTTAGTTACCAACGCATTCAATAAAACACAATGACACCAGAGATCCCTTGTTAATTCTCTGTTTTAAAAATTTTATACCATAGCAAACATTATAGAATGTTATTTTCGAGGAATAAAAGGCGTCCTAACGAATTATTGCAATTGTTTAAATAATAGCCCAAGCTATAGTTAAAAGAAGTCTTTTCAGAGGCTTTTAATCGGGTTGCTGCTTTAGCTGCTACCAGAAATTTCACTTTAAAATATCAGTTATTAATCAACGCACATTATTTTGTGACAGGTATTTGTTTATTTTTAAGATTTTTTGAGGAGATATTAAGGCCGTTATCTTCATGAAATTGTGTCGAAACAAATTATTTGATTGATAATTGTCAAAAAATAGTAGGACATTTCTTTTTTTTTCAGTTAGTTTTCTATATTTTAAACTTATTAATAACCAAATTATTTACCTGGATTGTGAGTTTGTGATTTTATCGCTGCAACCTGTAACATCTGATAAGTTGTGTCTTCCAAAACGTACAGCGTATGCGTTTGCGTAGCGTCTGCTTTAAGGGCTATTGACATACGAGGCTTTTCCGGATATTAATTTTTCCCCTCGCTTACCATTCACAAGTGCGAGCACTCACAAAGTCACACCAAAGTCTGTGGTGAGTGTACGCCCCACGCATGTTATAACTGCACGCATTTTTATGCGCCACCTTTTTCATCAGCTATCTATAAATATATAAGCGCATTGCGTCGTGCAAGAGAGGACAATGAGGAAAGCTATCTATAAGAAAATGTGCGAAATAAATAAAGAAATGAGAAAATTGAGCGAAAGAAGCCGAGAAATACGCCGGCAAGATAATGCGTTTGGGAGCACATTCCCAGCTCACATATTAATTCCAACGAATCCCTACTATCAATCCGTGATATCTAGATAGTGCTATCTTGAATTGGACGACTTGGGAGAAATTTTTATTGTGTACATAATACGATAAGAAAGATGCGGGAAAGATCCAGATATCAAACTTTCATTCCGATAGATTGGTACATTTATTTTTTAATCGAGAAGCCAAACTGTTATTTTGTTTCAATTTTTCTTCTGCCCCGTTGGATAGTTTCCCAATCGATAATTTTTTATTAGAATTTAGTAGTGACTGGCTACTGATTAAATTTTTATCGAAACTACTTTCTGAGAAGTTTACTTAATTCCTGTCTGCATCCACATACAAATCTTGCTTTATAACTCAATATCTCCCGGATATTTACCATCAAACGAGAGACGTCTTTATACAACTCGGTCCCACTTTATCACCACTTTAGTTCTCCCAAGCAGTCGCCAACAGAATCTATATTTTTCATTCGACTGACTCTTCTACTGAAACTAGTAGTACTTGCACCAACTGTCATCCTCCTCCGCTTTCTCGGTTCAGTTATCGAATCGCTTCATTTATTATTTAGCATGACTTTCTCCCCCTTTTCCTGCTCACCGCTCTATTGTGACGGGAAATTGCGGGCCAAGCCACAAATTTCAGATATCACTGTAAATACTCGTTCAGATATGGCTATATTTTCCAAACTCGCCGCGAACAGCGAGAGAGACACGCCATTTGCTGCTTATAGTAATAATAACAATAGACGTAATACTAACGGGGAGGACAACAGCGGCGGAACGAAGAAGGAGCTTGTTTGGCAGACTCATCGCGGAATGCGGGGTATAGGACCAAATACAGTAGGCGGAAAGAGGGACGTAATAGAAAGTAATTTGGGAAGTTGACTCTGATCCTTTTCGGTTTTCTTATGTACGAAAAATCAAGCGAAGCGCCAAAGGGAAAGAAATTATTTCTTGAATTGGCGCTTTTTGTGTGCCGCATTTGGGTGAGAAAAGGAATGGCACGCTACTTAAATTCACAATTTCGAATTTCACGCTTGTTTATTTACGAAATCTTATTTCCTTGGGGAATTTTATGAGATGATTCAAATGTTGTTTATAGAGTGTGCATTAGATTGAGAAGTATTGAAATTGAAAAAAAAAAAAAGAAATTGTATTGAAATTAAGTTTAAATGGTCAATACGACTGAAAAACGCTTTCCTCTAATCACTCATACAGCAAATGTAGAGTAAAAATAGTTAGCTGCTTACTTTACTTATACAGTGCCTCTTGAATTGTGTTTCTATAACTTAATAGCTTACAAGATATGAACAATTCTAGGATGACAGTTCAAAGATTAATCTTTCGTAAATATTCTCATGAGAAAATCCCCTTCTAAATAATTAAAGTGTTAATTTCCATTTATGAAACATTGCAGAAAAGTTAAGCTCTTAAAAACAATGCGGTAACAACATTCTTAACCCCTTCCAGCGCATTAATCAAATCAATGGGCTTAATATTCCAGATACAAATCACCCAATAAAATAAAGCCGAATTCTCTAATCATATCACATCAACTTTTCTCGCTGGAAAATTACGTTTTCGTTATTGTTTATCCAGCGCGTTATCCAGGCCAACTTGCGCCCGTTAAGTCGAGGCGATTCGTTGTTTTGTACTGAAATATTCAAAGCGCGTGGTTTATGTAAATCCAACGAAACCATCCCAGCGTTGCCTTGCCACTGCCCCCCCCCCCTCATGCTGCTCTCAAAGGATTTGGAGTTTCGGGCGTAAAGCGCGGTTTTGGATTTAAATCTCGCAAAAAACCTTTTCCGCTCGCAGAGGGCAAAAAACTTTACAATACACGAGTATTGTCACCACAATGTAATGCTGATGTACTTTATTAGATCACGCGAAATCAATATCGCACCCCGGAACAAAGGCAGGTTTAAAATTCGACATCGTTGAAATCTCGGCTGAAAGGGCATGTTTTGTAATAATAAATGGGAGAATCAAAAAGGTTGGGATTTCATTTACTGTATGGGGTAGTTGTGCAGTTTTCCATAGGGAGCATGTGCTCTTAACACCTGAAAATCCGGCCGCAATATGCGAAATTGCGCATAATCCCCGACGGGTATGTGAGATACGCACACTTTTCACCAAACATCGCGCATATGCATAACACGTGCTCGGTGTGCCAAAGTGAAAATGAAAATTTTACACAACAAGTACATCTGCTTGGCGACACCTCATCCGGTCCAACGCGAAGTTTATAAATTTGCACTTTTATGCATTTAAATTTAAAGTGGAAATGGGACACCGGTTTCATAAAAATTGTAAACACCACGTGCAATGGTACGCTACTGGTATTCCAAACGATGCCGTAACGGAAAAACAAAAATGGAAATTTTAATTAAATTTGCATCCGTTAAACAGCTTTTTGTTTGCTTAGGGCGCAAAAATGTAATTCTCTATTTCAATTAAGGAGCCCGAATTTCCGCATTTCTACGTTTACATTTTTACCATTTCGTACGCGTTGAACTGTACACGTTCTTCCAACAATGTGTAAGCTGCCAGTCGAGAGAAACAATTAAACAGTACGGTCGAGACAGCAAATGAAAAAGTTTGTCGTTAAAACTCATATGCATACGAGGGGATAACTACGGCAAGGTTGCATAACGTGAAGAAAAAAGCAAACGTGTTGCACAAACAAGTGAAGGAAAGTCGCATGGAATATACATTTGAAAATTGTTTGCAAATGGGGAGTATGTTATAAAAGAAGGCAAAAGAAAATGAATGTCCATTCAAAGGAAATTATTGAACGGCTGTTGGCTCAATGTGAGTGAATAAAACAATAACATTTTTTTAATACACAACGAGATGGCAATTAGAATCATCCATATCATATAACTTGTACTCAGAGGACAAATATTAGCTTTAAAGTGACAATGTTTGCACATTGCTAGCAAATTTATATTTTATAAACATTGTGCTTACTTCTAATGCATAAAATGCAGCACACATTTTTCAACAAACAGAAAGAACTGCTTCTAAAAGAGCAGACAAAACTAAGATCCTCTTATGCCAAGTGCGTAAACTAACGCACAACACAATGCTCGTCGTATAAAGGACATATTTTTGCGAATAAAAACGCGCATATGAATATTTCAAGCCCGATTTGTGTACGAAATGCTCATTCATCCTTTTATCTAACCTCTACACATTTGCTCCTCATATTTTGTGCCCCTTTACCCACTTTTCACACTCACACACCATCAACACTTCCTGGCAAAACGCAGAAAAAGGGTTGCCAGAGAATGCGATTGCATGAAGGAACTTGGAAAAGTAGAAAAATCTTTTCAGTGTTTTCCAGGACGACGTCTTGGGGGACGCATATGGCAGCTTAGCAGCAGGCGCTGCTTGTGGCAGTTTTATTTCAAGCGCAAAACTTTACTTCTGTGACAATTTCGCTTCGATGGCGGCGACCAGCGAGGCGACTTCGACGAGAGATACGAGATCGAAATATATAGAAAACTTCCATTTCCGCTGAAATACTGCGCAATATTGTTAAACTTAATTTACTCCGAGAGTTTACAATACACACTGTGATCCACGAAATGCTCGAAAATAGCAATTAATTACATTATTATTTATTTTACTTTATTGCCCTCAAACTACAAAATCATTAACTTGGAAAACGTGGTTTGGGTGTAAATATAATATTTAGATTGGTAACAGAAAAACCAAGTACACTTTGTACGTCAAACTGAAGACATGAACAACCGTTTTCTTTTTTTACAATCTATCATCGAACTTGCCTTGGTTCCGAAACACAATACTTTAAAGAATGACAAGGACATTTATCAAATAAGTCGGTGAAAATCTAGGTTGATTGCGGATTTTGTTTTTATGTTGACAATTTTCAAGGAATCATTGCCTTTTCCTTCTTCATATCGATCCTATAAATTATACCAAACTATAAAATAAAGTTGAAAGTAAACTATTTTTATTTTTATATAGATAAAGCTTATCTATAACATTTATTAAATATTGTATTAATGTAAGGTTTTCGACTTGTGAAACAAAATTCCTAACATTTACGTACTATAATATCCACGAAATAACAAAAGAATTTAGAAAACTATACTTCAAAATTGCATACAGAACAAATAACAAGATACTCCAAACAATCAAGAACCTATTAAATCCTTCAAACATTCATAGACTCAGCGGTACATTTAGCTTAACTTGGTACCTGTTCACTTATTTTCATAGGAAAAACTAACCGAAGTTTTTAAATCCGCAACAAAGAACACATGCGCACCTTTCAAGATCCCCAAGCCCATTATTCTTTTTTTGACAACTACCTAATAAAACACTCACATTGCCAAACAATCCGTAAACCCTTACAACTAAAACAGCCGACCACCCCCACTTATCCTTTCTTTTCCAATCAACAAGTCACATAAAAACAAACAAAATACTGAAAATGTTGTAGAAATAAATATTTACTGAGTGTATAGTTAACTTTCATCTACTCAATGAACATATTAAACTCTTCGTAATTTACTTCCAGATGATGAATACACCGTTTTTGTACCAACTGATCACGCTTTCCAACGATGGCATCCCATCGACTGGGGCTTCTACCCATTCAGTGTCCCAGAATTCACCGAAAGCGTCATCATCAACCATTTTATCAAGGGAAAACTGAAGCAAGAAGGCATCAAAACAGACCAATCGGCAAAGACACTAGGAGGAAAGGAAGTTGTGTTTAGGAAGGCTCGTAGGTATTTTCTTTGCGTTAAGACACTAAACACAAAATAACTAAATTTAGTCTTTACTCTCATTTATTTCGATTTAAACAAATCTGTAAGTAGACGCAAGTTTGGATTTGAAATGGAAAATCAGAACTAACTAGATACTCCAATTCGTGGAAGTGTAGAAACACGTTTCCCAACTTTCCTTGCGATCCAATTCGATTTCCGAGTGCACAAAGCCCTATCTAAAACACAGGGTGTTATTATTTTTAACATTTAAACAATTGATGTAAACTGAAAGCTAATCGAATTGTTTCTCTTTTATCTTAGCAAATCTGACGGTGAATGGTGCATCAGTGGTGAAAGGTGACACACCATTGCCAAAGGGCAATATCATGTTCATCAGCGAAGTGCTCTTCGTAAGCGAATCAGTTGTCTCCCGCTTGCATCAGCAACATCGTGATAAGGAGACGCCCCCATTATTGGCGTTCCCATGGTTTGGAGCACAGTTCCTGTCACATGCGTTCCTCGCGCTGGAACGGGATCGCCGCTTCTCGCACATCACGCGCTTCCTCAACTTGGCGGATCTGGCGCCGCATGTTTCCGGCACCGGGTACACGTTTTTCGTACCCACGGACACCGCCTTCGAGGAGATCGGCCTCGACAAGATGCCCGACAACTATCTATCGACCGGCGATGGCCTGGAAATTCTCCTGAATCACTTCGTTAAAGGACGACTCTATGATCGCGATTTGAAGGATAATCTCAAATTGTTGTCGCTTGGCAACAAGATCATCGAGATTGGTAGAAGAAAAGGTAATGATGAATTTAGAATTGTTGATTGTGCACCCAGAGGGGTGAATTGCATTGACGCAGTCAAATCCTCCAATTAGAGATTTACAGCGAGCTAATAACGAAAGGCATGCTGGGCACGATGAGATGTGATTGCGAATTGGGGAAGAAAATAAATGCGTAGGGAGCTAATAGTCAGTCAGGGACGCGTTTATTTGGTGCGTTTGAGCATAAAATCCGGCGAAAAGGGTTGAGGAAGCCAGTTTGTCCCTTCAGGCAGTACCAGATTTGTTAGTGCACCGAATGCACGGGTTTGTCTAAATGTTAAATGCGCACTGATTAGGTAGGCGTAGGTGTTTTAGGGGATGCGAGTTTTTAACGGTTTAATGGCGGGAGGTGTCAAGGGTTAAAATACTGAAGAACACTTGCAAATTATTGGATCTGGCCGACAGACGAGGGTGTTAAATGTATTCAAAAATGTTGGAACACTTTCGACATGAAAGGGTTGTTGGAAGTCGTAATGTTAGCAACGCGCAGAGAATGCAAACGATCGTTTTGTTTCGTGTTGTAAGCGTGCGCCGGAAGTTTTTGCGAGTCAACGCGCTTTCATTAAAACCTCACGCCCAAACGACACGGGGTACACACGATTCCTCTTAATAGTCACCCGGGAATAGCAAACAGATGTTTCTGTGCTTATTATGAAGTACTCCCTAAATGCACAGTTTTGGTGAGTACTACACTTACTTATTTCAAAGCAACGTGGAAAATCACTCATAGCACATGAAGAGGGTATTAGGAAAATATTAATTATTTCCTTGACAAAATGGGCTTTAAATATTTTCTATTGCTTTGTGATGGTTGAAAGTAGGTAGAGTGGAAAATTTTGAAAGGAATATTTTGTACTTTAATTGAATTTACCAAAAGTTGCACAATAATCGTTAGCATGGATAATTGGAAACTTTTCGGCAGTCGCGGCGGGAATTCGGTAATCTTAAATGAAGCTTATCGTTAAGTAGGAAAGTACGTAGTCTCGAATGAAAGGTTTCCGGGTAATGAAACCGAAGATTTTCGCTTAGTAATGACTCTTCCAAGGTTCACACAATTAGTATATACCAAAAGCCCCCGAGCAATGCATTCAATTCCCATTTATAGCAATAATAAAATATATTTAGCGTGGAGCAGCTCGCGGTTAGCAAAAATTCCGGAAATTAAAATGTGGTGCAATATCACTCACTATACTAATGGCACTTTTAATATCCCATTATGATATTTTGTAACGAGTATTTCCTTCATTTACAGAAAATGTAACTGTTAACAAAGCTCACATTGTGGAAAGTGAAGTTTTCGTCTACAATCTCGGCACAATGTTTTACATCGACAAGGTACTGTTCGCCAAACCGGAACTACTCCCGAAAGTCCGCCGTCCTCCAACCACGACGGCCATACCGGCGTCGTCAAGTGCTCCATCAAACACGCTACCACCCACCCTTCATACGCAAACAGCAATTGTCCCTGGTTATGATAACTTAGACGATAACAAAAATGCTAATGAGAGCACAACGTCCCACACGACGATGGCCCCGCTCCTGTCATCGCAATCGCCAGCGACGATCAGCACGACGGCGGCGAATGTAGAGGACGTTGAGACCGTTCCGGAAGAATTATCAGAAAGCGGAGGTTCAATGCCAGACATCCTGTTTGCCGACGCGGAAAGCGACAGCGGCAAAGTAGAAAGGGACGCGGATGCCGTGAGTGCAACAACGACTCTGCCGCCGCCGCAACTCATGAGCAACAAAACAGACGCCGCACAGATGACGGCAGGTCAGCCCAGTAGACAAGGTTTGAATGGCACCACTACCCCAACATCGGCAACCACGACGACGCCGAGTGAGTCGGTGACGACGGTTTGAGCAAGGGTATGAATTAGTGCGATGCGGTGTGACATTTTGTGTTTTTATTTCGATTTAGATGATTGAGTCGCAGTGATGAGCAGAGGGCGAAAGTTTGCGTCGAGGATGTAATTAAATTAGCAACTATGCCGAAAAGCTGGAGTGCAACAAAGGAGCGCAGAGCAAAGATAAGCGGAAGCAAGCATATCAATCAATATTAGACGAATAAATAATTAACAGGGAATGTCACTCTAGACAAGCGACAGGGATCTGCAATCAGAAACAGCGCAACTCGGTGAAACTTTTCGAATGAGAAACAAAAAGTTTTAAGCCAAATGAAAATGTTATCACATTTGCTACACGTAGCATAAATTAGACAAGTTTGTAATTGGTACATCGTGGAAGTGCTAGACGAAACAGTTGAATTCCTCTAGAACGTAAAATGCATGCAACATGTTTTAAGCGCAACAAAACAAAATTTCAATTCTAATTTAAATTTTCAACAGCGCACATAAACGACAACCGCAGCACAAATGAACGGCTTTTCTTTGCACGCTGACAGTGTTTTAGCGCCCCGCCACTGTGATCGTAACTTTCGCAAACTAATATCGCGGATGGGAAGGTGGAAGACCGGAATCCTACTAAATAAAACAAAATGTTATCGAACCTGTAACAAGGAACACTAACTGTGCAATTAAAATTTAAGGTAAACCAATGAATGCCAAAGTTTGGACTTCATCAATTCGAAATATTATCATTGATATAACAAACTAAGCCTTCACCTATTTAATTTCGCCGTTTATAGGACATGGGCTTATGTCAATCTTTGTGAAATTTGTTATCTTGGGAATGAAAGTAGTTAAAAAGTTTAAAATTTGTGATAAACGTAAAAAACGCTAGAGATTCGTTTTAACACCTAATACTATAGTTGAATTAGCTATTTTCGTAATTAGCGATGGCATATCGCAACATTTTACTCGACTAGACTATTCGTTTAGACTATTGTTTTATTTTGACATCTAGATTTTAATGTGAACAATTATTAATTTATGATGAGCAGAGAGGAGCATCGAACTAATATTTTTGCGAACCAGATAGATTATTGAAGTATATTAAGATATGATGCTGATAAAGAGTAAATAATAATGATTCATAATAAATTATACTTGACTGATGTGAGATATTAATGAATGTATGTCTATGCAAATATAATAGTTGTAATGTTTATCGATTAATGTAATTATTAAGGGATAGATTTTCATATATTATAGAAGTAATGATATATTATTATATACAAGTAATAGTGATAACTGTATAAACACTGTCTTTATCATGTACTAATGCTCGTACCGATGTTAATCTGCACCACTCATCCTAATTTGCCCACAAATAGTGTTTAGCCAGGCGAGATTGTCGGAACAAGGGACTGCATGATGTATTAACGATACTGATTGATAAACGAGTAAAAATAAATATGTTGAAAATGTTTATACATATTTCACATGACTATTTTGCAATCAAAAGAAATAATTTGGCAAGTTAACAGAAAAGTTTCTGTTTTTTTACTGAATTTGATGACTTACATTGTCTGATAGCAAATTTTTATGATCAGACACATTGGGTTTTGCTTCATATGTACAAATAGTAACTCCATGATGATGTGCCTCAAAAAATTCACCTCTTAAGCCAATATAATACAGCCTGGTCTGATCTGCCCCAAAATTGGTGGGTATGTGGATTGTTAAATGATGTACTGTGTTAAAAGTAACAACTCTACAAGTTACAATAATTAGAACAAACCTTAGATCATAAGAGTGTTTCTTACTTTGTTGAATATTCTAAAGCACCATTTACATCAGGTTGCAACTCAAATTCTTGATCTGCCTGGATAGAAACATCATCAAATGTCATTTTGGGCCGATTTTTGAATCTTCAACAAAGAATTTTATCACATTTCTTAAAGATAACATAATTAATGCCCTTACAAACGCATTTTTGCTGGATGAGAAGCATCTTCACTACCAATTAAAACAATTCCTTTTAACTTTACATTGCCAGTGAAAGGAATGTTGAATATAAGCTCTTCATCAGCATCTGACTCCACAAACTAAATAGTAGCAAATTAATACATGATATCACACTGAGTTTAAGCACTTACAGCACCAAAGTTTAATCTCTCTTCCCATGGTTTAAATACTAATTGGCCAGATCCTTCAGCAGATTCGTTTAAACATTCCAAATTATCTTTGTCAATTTTCGTATAAAGGCTGTACTGCAAACCCATTTCAGGGGTGTCATCATGATCGTGGTCGCCTTCACATGAATGTCCTGATCCATTATTGTGTGGTGGCATCGTAAAACACTTCTTTTCGGTTAAATTTTATTGAAATTGATATGTTAATAATTTATTGTGAATTTGAATGGTAGGCATGACGCGTAAATCGCCTGTACAGCTGATAGAAGGTCAGAAAACCAAGAAACCAAGGAAACGAACCAAATCAAAAAGCATACACCTGGTTGCATAAATTCTAATATTTGCGCGAATCAACTACATTTTAAAAATGTTTTACATGCAGTTGATTGAAAGGTAAAAAAATGTTTTAAGTAAATTTATTTAGTCTATTTTATATATATTAATATTGTTTTAATGTTGTTTTTGCACAATTGAATCTGATTTTATAACATAAAACCCACCTCAAAGAATACAATCATTCATACCATACCCACGATTAGCTCCGAATACTTCCGATCCCATCATTCTTCTAACCTACGCGTCCCTTATGTTTCGTTGTGGTTGACGCCGATGCAATCTGTTTCTCAGATTTGTTTTTGCTTAAGATTTAATGGAATCCTCGACGTTAACAGACATGGACGTAAATAAACTAAAAGTAAGTTTTTTACACTAAAAATTTGGTAGTAATTCGAAGCAAAAGCACCATTTCTTGTGTTGAATTGCTATAGAATATACCAATATATCGTTTTTTGTTTGCACGTTAAATTCTCTCTTGTGAGCGTCCAAATGTATTAATTTGAAATTTTGTTAGGTGCCTGAGTTGCGTAAAGAATTGAAAAACCGTGGTCTAACTACCGTTGGAAATAAAAACGAATTACTTGTACGTTTGCAGTCAGCAATAAAAAATGAAAAAGGTGAAGATCCAACTGACACTACTTCAGTGGATGACTTAGAGGATGACCTGCTCAATGAGGATGAAGATGATGAGTCTCACATTGAGGAAAATGATTCTGTTTTACAGGATTTTGAGAGTACATTAGATAAATCACCTCAAGAAAACAAAATATCACAAGCAATAAAGAGGAAAAGTGGTGAAGGTGCTGCTAATGGCACATCTGTAAAGAAAATACTTCTGAATAGAACTGAAATTACAAGTGATGTAGTAGCAACTAGTGAACAAACCTCAGCAGTTGCTGTTCTAGAAGAAAACAATGACAAAAAAGTTATCAAATTAAGTGAGCTCAGTGCTAAAGAAAGATTGGAAATGAGAGCTAAGAAATTTGGAACACCACTTTCAGGAGAAGCTAAAAAGGAAGTGAGAGCAGAGAGATTTGGAATAAAGAAGTCACCAGCAACAAAGACAGGAAGGATACCAATCACGGTAAATTGATAATGTTTATTGTAACCATATTTTGCTATTGATTTAATGATTTAGAAGGAGACAACAGCATCAGCTGATGTTTTGAAACAACGAGCTGAACGCTTTGGAGTGAAAACATCCACAACACTAACAAAACTTGAAAATCAAGAGAAATTGGAGAAGCGAAAGGCCCGGTTTGGAATCACGCCAGCAAATGGCTCCACAGATGCAAGGACAAAAGCGCAGCAACGCATGGAAAGGTTGAAACAACCGGTAAAGTGATTACCCCAATCTTCATATGCAAACAGTATAACTACATATAGAATTAGACATTATGTAAGTAAAAAGTGATTTTGTGTTTATAATGTTTTTGTATTCGATACTTATACTTTTTATCTCAATTAGATGAAAAGTAGTATTTAAATGATTTCTATCAATAATAGCAAAATATAATTCGAATCAGACTTAAGACATGTTTTGTTTTGACGAACTTTAACTTTATTGCTTATGTTTTGTGAATTATTGGTTCACTTTTCTAGTATCATCACGTAAACTGTTTGTTTGGCGAGTTAATTTATGCTGTACTGCAATACTTGTGCAATACTTCCAAATAGATGAAAATTAACAAGCTTTAAATACCTTGTACCATAACGCAACAAAAACGCCACATTTAGCCCGGCAACAAAATCGCCCCGCATATATTTTAAATGAATTTGCAAATGATTCAACGTAGAAGTGCTTTATTTTATAATTTCGTTTTATTTCCTTAATCTCAATTTTTAACCGTTTGAATTATTTCCTAAACATTTCATTTCCAAGAAAATTTATCGCTATTTACATGATTACACAAATAACATTCAATAAATTAATCAATAAAAATAGCAGTCTTTTCGGTTGCCTTAGAAATAAAATCTCAGTGCCACAGTACAATAATTGATAGTATTTAACTATTTCTAACATTAGTGCATAAGAAATTATTCCAACTGTTTTAATTGCTTCCACAAGTATTGACAATGTGCTGTCTACTCTATTTTACCATGCAATTGATAAAAAGTATTACGACGTAATTAACACGCTTCTAGCTTGTAGTATCAGAGCTCTTCAGGTTGGTTAAACGTGGAGAGGACGGTGATTGAAAGTATTTGCTAAAATTCATCGTGGAAACTTCGCGCGGTGTCGACCATTTTGGACTTGAGGAACAAATTTGGATGGGATAGTATTTCATCCAGAGATAGCATATTGTCCTGATCGTTATCAGCCAGAGCCAGCAACGCTTCGGCTTCATGTTCACTATGTCGAGGACTTTGAGGTGCAACATAACGAAGAAGTTCTCGACGATCTGCACGTCCATCCCCGTTTAAATCTACATTTTTACGGAACTCTGCACGACGTTCGTTTTCATCCTGGCGGATTACAACCGTTTCATCTTCAGCGCCTAAAATTATATAATAATTGGTATGATTAACATTAAAGGGGAATGTAAAAAGTTACCTTCTGTTTGCAAAATGGCGAATTCATCCTCAGTGAGCAATTCATCCCCATCTCTATCAAACTTATCGTAGAGTTCATCCACTAGAGCTAAGTGATTGGTAGCGCTTGATTCGGGATGAGTAAAGGCTAGGAATTCATCCAAAGTTAGGGCATCAGGGTCGGAGCGCGCTGCTTCCATCCAGGATGCTTTATCTCTCATAATTTGCTCTGAAAATAGTAGTTTCGCTATTGAAAATAAGATCGCATTAAATTTTATTATCTTTATACCTTTTAAGGATCTTTCTAAACCTTTGTGACGCTTTTCATCATGATGTTTAACGTATTTCCGGCTAAACCCTCGTTTTTTCAAAAAGTACGCATGATATTCCTTCCATGTCACCACGCCATTTCTTGGATTTCTGTCAATTAGCGTAAATAGGCCGTAATTGTTGCTAACTGCCCATGAAATGTGTTCCACGATTTTTCTCCGAATCCACTCTGCCAATTCCCTAGAGTCTAGTTTATTATTTTTGTCCAAATCAGCTCTAAAACAGAATTCATTAATTAAAACTGGTTCAGCTGCAGCTACAAGAAAGTTTATCTTTGGGTACTGATGAAATTATATATGGTAATGGCATGAAAAATTGTCTTACTTTCTAAATACTTCCTCTAAAATCTCCGCTTGATCTTTATGCACATTTTCTTTGTTGTCCACATTTACCAAATACTCATTTCTTGAATCATTGATGGGGTCCACGTTTTTCTCATCACCGTCCACACTCATAATGCTTTTTTTATGATCATCCGAATTAAAATTACTATTCTTCAAACGAATTTCAAAAGTGTCCTCTGCACCAAGTCTAATATCCATCGGCGAATCGTTGGGTACATGTATCCGAATATGTGGCTTAAGTGGCACCGACAGCAGCCAGAACGTGAGCAGCAAACCAAGATAACAAAAGATTGGAAACGGAAAGGACCAACGTTGGCAAAGTAACGACCGCGTAGCGGCTATCGGTCTTTTTATACCCATTTTCCGCACGTAAACACTGAGATATATTTAACATTGACTATTTACATATAATTTACATCTGTCTATTACGCCATGAATTTAATTTAGTTTGCACTGATTCCAGCTGTGGGCCATGACTGGCGTGTAGTGTTCTTGACTGGTGTCGCGTCGCGTCCCCCTTATCTCCTCGCAAAGTACCAGCAGCGGTAGCACTTTCTAAATTTCATTCAATTCCATTCTTGTTGCCTTCGACGCGGGTTTGGTGAATGCCTAGTGCGGGCAAGTTGAGATGGTCGAGGTGAAATGGGCTCGCATTTTCATGCACTTGAACAACAGCAAGCTATGATTTGATTAATAATCAGCATAGTTCGCACGAAACACTTACATTCACTTCGCACTTAGATGCTTTCAACGATGAAGTAAAACAATTGATAGTGGGAACTTGTGGCAAATGATGATGAACCATGTGAGTGCGATGACTGATGTTTTCTGATTGTAAAATGACAAGCACATTGAAGAGTCCCTTCAAGAGTGAAGTGGGACTATTTGATTTGGAGCGATAAGATTGTTGCGTGGGAATATGTTGATGAAAATCGAAAGAAATTGTATGACGATGTATGAATGCGTTTGTGTATGGGTGCGATGAGGGTGCAATGTTGGCTGCGCCGGGCGCGACGCTGAACGCGTGGGAAATTCAGGCGGCTCCTATTGCAAAGAGAGGGGTGTGTAAATTTCGTAGGGGTGGAAAAATCGTATCCTGTTGATGATAGTGTAACTTGCAAGTGTTAGATGGCAATGAATACATTTTAAACCGGTTTTCTTAAATTGAGAGTTTTCAATTAATATTTTTAATTTTAAAAGTTTTAATTTGTAAAAAGTCATTAAAATCTAATCTGTCTTCTTAATTATATCACTATTTTATTAATATTAGTTTATAGCCATAATAAATATTAAATAACAAAGGCAAATTATTGAAAGAGCTTAAAACTTTCCATGGTCATTTGCTACACTGACAATCCTATTAGATCTAATCTTATCAACTTCATCACTTATATCTAAACTCACATTAACAACGCCCTTCATTGAAATATCTCTGTCTTCAAGACTTGTGCTATTTGAAGCACCTCCAGAGTTGATTTTCAAAGGAATATTGAGTTTCTCCTTTAGAGATTTTGGCAATCCATTCAAAAAGCACAGAATCACCGGAGAAATCAAATCAGCATCTACATCATGTGGATCATCAAACCCAGTGAAATATGATACAATCATTCCTACAATAATGGTAACTAAGAATCCAATTGCAGAATACCAGAGGAAGGATACTCTGTACAAAAAGAACACCTCTGGTTGATGGTGACTATCAGCGTATACAATCGCCTCTGGAGTTAATGCAGTTGAATTAAGGCATAGACATTGATCCATGCTGGTTTCCTTTGCTGGTTCATTAAAGTGCCCACTTGCAATGGCGATTTGTTGACCAATTCCCATCCACAAAATTAGGATCATTGAGGTTATGGCACCACTAATTGCACCCTAGTAGAAAATATATGAACATTCGATTTAGATTTAATAAGGAATTGTGTTTATTACTTTGGTATTAGCCCATGGGAAGAACATCCCTAAAGAAAATAATCCCAATGTTACACCTCCGACCATTCCATTAAAACTGATAGCAACTTGCATGACACTTCCAAGTTGCTCCACAACAAACACAAGCCCAAAACTGATAATACCGTAAATAATAGAAATCCACTTTGCCCATATTGCACCTTTATTTCCAACTAATTTGTGACCACACGCACCAGTTATAAAATCCTGGATGGTAACTGCTGCCAAGCTGTTCAAGGCAGAGGCAACTGTCCTGTAATAACAGACCTAACGTGTTAATATTGGTTGGTTCATTAATCTGTTGGCAAACTAAACATACCCCAAACTTGCCGCAAAGATTCCAGCTACGAAGAAGCCAGTCACACCTTTCATGTGGCCCATTTCTTCAATTATATACAGAGGAAGGATCTCATCAGCGCTTTTGATGTTACCAACTCTGATTGGATCACAGTGTTTATAGTGAGCTACCAAAATCATTCCAGTGTAGAAATTGACGGTGTAAATTAAAATAAGACCAAAGCAGGAAAACCAAAGTGCTCTAGATAAATGAAAAGTGGGCAGTTCAACATTGCTGTTGCAATAGAAAGTACCTACGTTCTAACTTGGGAGATCTTCTCGACGGAAAGATACTTCTGAATGGAAGCTTGATTGGAACAGAACATTGTCATCCAGTATAAAGTACCGCCCAATACAACAGACCAGAAACTATGACGAATTGTTGGGTTTGGATTCATACTGTAAATGATCAATCCATTAATTTACCACTCATCATTTCCATTTCTTAGAATGGTTGAAAAGACCTACTTGAACAGCTCCAATCTTTCAGTATTGTAATTACTAGACCAGATAACTCCAGCCCCACCTACATATTGCTCACCAAAATACACAATCAGCATAATAGACCCTATTAACACAGCAGCTTGGAAAGTATCCGTCATGATCACAGCCTTCATTCCGCCTTGGGACGCGTAAAATATACAGACTACATAAACCATAGACACGGCGAGGTAGACATTCAATCCAGTTACTACAAACCCAGAAAATAACAAAGATCACGCAATTGCCTATTAGGGTAGATCAGGTCTACTGACCATGACTGAGAGCTAATGCAGGTGCATACACAGCCACACTTGTGTAAAGAACCATCTGAAGAATATATAGCCCACTGGCGACATATCTAGTCTGTCCATTGAATCGTAGTTGGAGATATTCATAGGTTGAAGTCAGTCTTAGCTTCATGTAGACTGGGAGATAGAATTTTGAGGTCAGGGGAACAACCAGAATGAATGCCAGACAGATCATCCAATATTGTGACCCATGTTGGTACATTTCAGCTGGGTTTCCTAATAGTTCAATAGCTGTGATGAAACTATTAAAAATAAAAGAAAAACATTATTAATATGAAAATGAGATGAAATAAACTGGTTTTCAATTAATGCAAAATTATTTTGATTGAATATCCGACTTTAATTAGAAATTGCATCAGTTAGATTGATTTAATTTGTGTTTTTACGTCTGCTAAAGAGACTGGAAACGAAAGCAACAAAAGAAAGAAAATGAAAATAATTTAAGTCGTTGGTCGTCACCAAAGTGCTTGCAAAACATATCCAGATTGAACTAGAATTAACTAACTTTGCACTTGATACAAGTTGAAACTGCTTGGCGCGAAATCGAACCAAATCGGTGACACCGTTTGAATAGTGTGAGCTTCACAAAAAAAAAAATGCCAAACTCAAATTATTTAGATACTGCTGTTGAAGTAATTGTAATTGGCTTTGAACGTCAATTCTTAATTTAGTTCATTGGTAGCAACCAAACCGATACTGATGATGCTATATAAGTTTGTCCACACAATTCTTTAACCCCTTAAGCTGACATATATTATAATCCGTACTAATATTCAAAGAATTTTGTATAAAAAGTATTTTACCTTGCAGCAAGTGACATTGACATTGGCAAAGTTCCCATTGAACTGCCTCCGAGCAGGAAGTCATCACTGCTGGTCTGCTTCTCTCCAAAGAATCCATAAAACACGCCGATACCACAGGAAATCACCAACATGGCGGCCAAGACAAAGTAATCAACCCAGGAAAAAACATTTTTAAGGCTTTCATTATTATTTTTACAGTGGGTTTCTTCCTCCTTGACTTCTAATCAAGAATAAAAGCAAGCAATAGATAGATAAACCTGTTTGTGATTCAAAGCCAATATAAATAATATATTAGTTTGTAATATACAAACCTGTATAGGTAATTGTAGGCGAGTCTACTTCTTGACATAAAGCAAGACATAGTGAAGATAGAAAAACGAAGGAGATTATTAAACTTTTATCTGATGTGTATTTCATCATCTTGATTGTGGTAGTCTGAATCCAGTTTTTTTGAATAGCTGGAAAAAAGTTGATTTAGTTTAGAAAATTTAGTTGATTATGCTTGCGAAATGGTAGATTCTCATGTGCAGCTTTTATTAGTTATTTAGTTTTTTGCATTAATTACAAGCAATCTTAAAATTCAACACTTTTCGTAAACAATTAAGGTTCATTTAGTTTATAATCTATTTAAAATAATTATATCATAATATACCAAATTTAAATTATTTGTTTTTTGAAACAAAGTAAACAATTTTTATTTTTTTGCGACACATTCGATTCATTAAAGTTTAAATTACAAAGCCAATAAAAAAAAAAACGTTATTATGCTGAACAACTGCACTATAACACTTACTTTTTGTCTTTAGGTAAGAACGTTTTCGGCATGTTGCCTTCTTCAGTATCTTCAGACAAAAAGTAAGTGTTATAGTGCAGCTTTTTAACAGAATGAATCTTAAACACTTCGTAACTACACTCAACAATACTCCCAAAAAAACCTTAACTAAATCGCGTAAAATGTCCCACATTAAACTATTTAAATTTAGCCTTTCTTGTTTGATGTTAATGTTTTTTTTTTCTTTATAAAATAGATTTCACTGTAAATCAATCAATCATTGAATATTTAATATACCGTTAATTATTTAAGAATTCCACGCTTTTATGTTTTGCAAATTAGAACAAAATTTTCTTTGTGTAGATTGGACCGTTAAACTATCCATTAGTAACATGTGAAGATTAATCTAATAAATTGTTAAAATTGTTTACCACGTTTTAAATTTTACTATTTCTTTAAACATTTTTTTAGGAATTTACGAAGCAAACGAAAATAAATTTCTTGTTAGAATACTTACTTGATTTTCTAATTAAAACAATAAACTGAGTAAATTACTAAAATTATCACAACCACGCACAATAAACTACTAATATTATTAAATAAAAATTAATTTCGTACTGGCAATAAAAAAGTGCGAAATTGTATTTGAATAATTTCACGATTGAATCGACGGTATTTCATTCGCAGATTCTTAAACCAAACCCAAAATATTCAAATACAGTTCAAACTTAAAACTTCAATATGCTTGCAATAGCTTTTTGTTGATGATGCTCGTTAGTCAAAATCTTGTTATCAACTAGTACAATAATTCAGTAAGATTTCGTTTTATAGGATTGTGAGTAGTGTAACAAAACCAGAATTTTTCGGCACGAATCACCGCCTTGATTGAGTACCACGTGCGCGGTTTGAGGATCAAATGGGAATGGCACTGAGAGCCCGCTGCTTTTTAAACACCAGCGTATATTAAACAAATATCATTGGAATGTTGAATATAGACCATAGAACTTTTGGTAAATCATTATACTAGAGTGGACTGAGAAGTAATTAGTGTTGCGTGTTGACGTAGATGTCCAGGTAAAACGACAAGATTACACTTAATCAGTAGCTTAAGGCGGTTTTGTTTCGAGGAAAATCAGGAAGTAACACTTTATTCATTGATTGCTGGAATGTTTTGCTTTATGTCGATTTTTTAATGGATTGAATTAATTTAAAGTAAATTTAATAATAATAAAAAAAAAAAACATAATACTTGACATGAAAGTGCGGAAAAATCGTAGAAATCAACTTGTAAGGTGTATTAAATAATATAAAAAGCAATAGATAAATAGATTCATAGTAATTATCAATTTAAGAGAAGTACTTTATTTAACTAATTTCAGTTGATTATTACAGTGGAGATTAATTACCTCTTTTGCATTGTTTTTGATCTCGTGACTTTAAAAGTTTCGTCGGTATTGTAATTAAAGCCTGTATCAACTAAATTGTTTTTTATTAGACAACTAAACTGCGCGAATAAACTACAATAGCAATAATAGGCTATCCTGTATATTAAAGAATTTCTTAAATTAATTGTGTTCCTTAAGTTTACATTTTACGACAATTAAACAAATTTAGCCTTCAAATATTGTAGAAAAACTGACAATTCTTTAGAAATGCAGACCAGGACATTTTTGTTTTAAATGATTATAAATCGTATCACTGTATAAATGGAAATGAAGATTACATTCTGAAGTAATAATTATTTTTATCAATGAAACTAAAAAATGAACTTAAAGATATTTTAATATAATCTATTTAAGATTTTATGGCGTTTTTGTTGTCTCAAAACATTTAAAAAGTATTCAATTATGAATGCATATTAATTTGTTTTAGAAAATAACGCATAATTTATGCAAAGAAGGAGGTTTAGTGCGGATCTGGTTTCGATACACGATACACTTGTTTGTTATCCATGTAACAACAATACAAGTTCCCATGTGCGCAATTGTAGCCGCGACATATTAATTCTAATTAAAAACGAATTTTGGTCAGAACCAACTGGTTTGTACTTCTTTTAATAACCACGTCGGTTGCAACAATGCGCAATAGAACCCAACCAATCGAAGCAATTTATCTATCAATAAAATATCGGATTTCCAATCAATGTTGGTGTGTCTTGATGCTGTCATATTTTCTTTGAAATAATAATAATAATGATGTATATCTCAGTTGTTAATCTCATCAATTATACAATCACAGTCATAATTTGTATCGATAAAAATATGATTTATTCCTGTATTGTATGCTTTCTACCTTTGCAATAATTTATTGTTCTATGATCATTTATCTGTTCTTATCGCCCAGTTTGAATGCGCATTGCATGCGATAGGTGCATTTTGCGTCCGATGCATTCGTTGCTTACAACTGCCGTAATCCGGAATTGTACAGTTTTTTTGTTTAACGCATAAAATCTACCAAAGTATTTCCTTTAATTCTATGTCATTCTATGTCGTTTAGTGTTTTTTGTTTGGTGTGGGCATTTCCTAAGTGACAAATATATAGGTTCCTTGACACTGTAACCATGTGTAAACCTCACTTTCCATTGTGGTACATTATGGTACACGTATGCAAACTATTCATTCGGATTCAAAATCTTCAAATGTCGAGCGCGAATCACATCCTATCAAATTTCCACATAAGCATAAATTTAAGTAACCGGTTTTTATATAATGAATTTAAGTCTGTAAGGCATATTTTCTCAAAAAAAAAACTGTTTACTTTTTTAATTAGGATTCTATAGTTATCAAAATTCTTGCATTTTCCACTATGCCGGCCGTAGACACCACTTTGGTGTCGTGCGTAAAATAATAGTTTCGCTCAATGCTCGATTTCAGTATCTTTTGGGAACTTTCAGGTAAGTAAAAGAACAGGGTTGAAAACTCATAAAGCTAGCAATAAGTTTTACGTTAGAATTGATAATTTCTCGATAATGTCAAGAACGCCCGGCGACAAGCCAAGTTATCCGAGTCAGCGCAAAGCAAATAAATTTTTACCAAACATGCGGCCGGCAAAGTTAATATAATTAATTAAAATCTACCATATAAATTTGAGATTAAAACCTAATCCATTTAATGAAATAGTCAATAAGTTATATTATATTGAATATACCTCTGGCAGGACTTGAACCCGTGTCCCTGGAATATATACTCCGCTGTAACTGCTACAGTCAGATGACTTACCAACTGCGCTACTGAGTTTAGAGCAATTAATTCTCAATTTTAAATTCAGCATTCGTTTAGAAAACAAAACATTATTGTGTGTAAATAGACGAATGCGCCAATATAATTAAATTATTTGTGAAGGGTATTGCCTTTATTGTTTGATTTTTTCTCTGGACTAGTAATTTTTACCACTTTAGAGCGCCCAAATTTTCCAAATACCGACACCGTACTCAATCTCCATTTTTTTTTATTTTACATTAACTACCAGGGTTATTAACAGATATTGGAACTGAATTCTGTTGAGGTATCTCCAGCAGGATTTGAACCTGTATGTTGAACCCAAAACATGCACCTCGCTGTCACTGCTACAATTAGACAGCTTACGGACAGTGCTACGGAGCGGGGCGCAGCTCAGATTTATTTCTCTACTAAATCGCTAATTTACCTAATAATATAATAAATAATAAAATCCATATTTTTTCTACGTTTTACGGCTCCATCAAAAACAAGATTCTACTGATTGAAATTCCCCAATAAGTCTTCGGTAATACTAAGAAACCAACGACAAAGAGCGCCGGTACATTTCGACAAATACTTTGTGATGAAAGAGCGTGTCTGCGGGTATTAATTACGTGAACGTGTTTAAAAGACAGCCGACTCCCGCTTATTTGCTTAAGGCTAATACGGGGTGAGTCGCCTCTGAGACGCACAAATAGCAGTTGAATCTGGTTTATTCCAGTGTGATCTTGGATTTAGCGAGAATTCTAGCTAAGTTAATTAGATTGACCGCACAGAGCAATGCCATTGCTTGATTTAATTGCTACTTATTACTCGTTGTTGAAAAAATATATATGAATTAAAAAGTATAATTACTTTCATGTTTATATTTTACACATAAAAATATATAAACAGAAACAAGAACTATCATAAATTCAGCATTTTAGTATTTTCTTAAATACCCAAGTACAAAGTTAAAATTTATTTTTGCGAAATTAAAATAAGTTACAATTGAATTGTCTTAAGATCTTGTTTGTATATTAATAAATATTAAACTATCGTTATATACTTTGTGAGTTACCTTTTAGTTGATATTACAAACTAAAATAAACTTTAATTGGTTGAAAACATTTAAATTCTCATCTATAATATAGACAACCCACTAAACCATACTTAAAATTGCTGGCATACACGTACCGAACCTAAATTCAAATTAATTAAATAATGTTTATAGAAAACGTCAAACATAATATATATTTCCATCACTAGTAAACATTGCTTGAATACATAATATTGCAACAAACAATAATGCTATAACAATTTTTTTTCTTTAAGAGACAAATTAACAAATATAAAAATTTCCTAAAAGTGTACACTCATGCAAAAGCCACTTTGTAACACTGACACTCTATTATTGTCTTACCAGGCATTCTTATACCTAATGGA
This sequence comes from Diploeciton nevermanni, assembly GCA_027575565.1. Lineage (NCBI taxonomy): Eukaryota > Metazoa > Arthropoda > Insecta > Coleoptera > Staphylinidae > Diploeciton > Diploeciton nevermanni. Next base: position 1,331,120 of record JAODIE010000007.1, read on the forward strand.
AGACTTCTTACGTAGGTCCATACACTTCCCTTCATTTGTTTTATTTACTTTGGTCTCAAAAATTATGTATATATATTTCATTTAAATGATTTTTTCTAATGCCTGAACATCTTATAATAGCTGTTTATTCATCATACGGTTTCATCTGTAACAGAAAAGCTAGCAGTTTAAAATAATAATTTCACTGATGATTTTGTACTTACTTCGCTCATTTTCAATGGCGTCTCCCATTGCTTCTCCAACCGTCGCGCCAATGGCGGAATGAAGAGATTAGGATTCATACGTCTCTTCCCTGTGCCTTCCACTTTGTGAATTAACCATGACACGACAAATCCAACAACGCACGTTGATATCAAACCGAATACTCCGTTGTATAAGTAGGAAACCCGATAAAGCCAGAAATAATCACTTGAAAATAACAAAAAAACATTACACCTTTTCATCTATACCAAGATCTTTCAAAATGTACCTATCAGGCTTTGGTTGAACAGGGTTACAAGTAGTAACATTTCTATATAAATAATCACAGCCTTCTATTGTAACAGGTAACTTCTTAAGAAACGGTTTAGGCCCTCCAAATGCCATCCAAAGAGCAAGAGACAACCCAGTAATCAATCCAGTAATGGCACCACGTTGATTTGCAGTTGTTGTAAACATTCCTAATGAAAATAGACCTAAAAGTGGGCCTCCTACGACACCAAAAATGGTTAAGGAAGCTTGAAGGACTCCATCAAGATACTGTGCTAGGAAAGCAATGCCCAAACTTGCAAATCCAAACGTTAATGCAATTAGTTTTGAACTGACGTTAGCTCGACCTTCGGAAAGTTCAGTAGCACGGCAATACCTATATAATGGCTACAAGAATTAAATTCCAATATAGCAAATTCATCAAAGTAAACTGACCATTTTCTGAAAATAAAATTCCTACCTTGTAGTAATCTTCTATTGTAACAGCAGCTAGACTGTTCAAAGATGCGGAAACCGAAGACAACGATGCGCTGAAGATGCCAGCAACAAATAAACCAGACAGGCCTGGAATATGTCCCATCATCTCCACCACGTAATATGGCATCAACTGTTTACAAACAAATATAATCCTATATATATAGGATCTTCTTATTCCTTAATCTTATTATCTTAATAGTACCTGATCAGGCATATTTATGTTTCCAGCGCAAACTGGATCGCACTTTGCGTACCTGGAATAAATCGACAAACCAGCAAAAGATGTGCTTAAACTTAAAGTAGTGAGAATGGGCCAATTCATCCAAAGAGCTCGCTGTGCACCTTTCAAATCTTTTACTGTAAGATATCGTTGAACCTGAGTTTGGTTGACAGCATAAAGAGATAAAAATGTTACTCCACCACCAATGATTAGTGAGAACCAAGAATGTCTTTCGGTTGGATCTGGACTAAAGCTAGAATCATTATAATTATTAGATAATTGTTTCTTTGAAATTACTTCAGATATGTTTGATGTTATTACTTGAGCAAAGAGGTACGTCCATTTTGTGCTGCAATCTTCCAACTGGCCGATAATCCTCCATTTTGTATCCCCGCACAAATAATAATACTGAACACTGCAGTAAACATAAGTATCGATTGAAATACGTCCGTCATTAATACTGCTTTCATTCCACCTATTGTTGAGTAAAAGGTACAGACCAACCCTAGATATAAAATAATAAACTAATCCTGATTTGTGAACTATTTTTAAAGGACTTGCCAACAGACAAAATGGCAGCTAACTGACTTATTCCTGTAATAGCCTCTAATGCCAAAGCAGGAGCATACAAAACAACTCCCATGTAGAAAACCATTTGAAATGTGTATGATAAGGAAGCAGCGAGGCGAGCTACTTGCCCAAAGCGTTTCTCCAGATACTGAAAAGAAAAAAACAAGTGGTTCAGATTGAGTAAAGGTTAAATGAAATTTTACAATACCTCATACGCACTTGTTGCTTGCAAACGAAAAAACACCGGTAAATAAAGATAGGCGGCGACTGGTGTGAAAATGCCATATGATATGTTAATCACAATGAATTGAAACCCAAAAGTATAATTTTCACTTGATACTCCAAGTAATGTGATGGCTGACATAAACGACGCCATCAAGGAGAACGCCACTGGTAATATTGGCATACTTTTATCTGCTAATAAATATTCCTACAAATCCATTAAGCATATTTACTTCATGAAATTAATTTATTGATTCTAATTTGACTTACTCTTAATGTCTTTTGTTTTCCACCAGTAAATCTGTAATATACGCCAATTCCTGATGATATTAGAAGGACAATGGCCAGGACGACGTAGTCCCAGAGACCAAATAAATTCAGAGCCCTCATGGTGCTATCAGAGGTTCTTTCCGGTGTCACAAACTTAAGATAAGGGATAATTGTCTTCAAAATAATATCTGCAATAAACATTAGCAGAAAATATTTGTTTTATCGAGTAACAAGCAAGGTATGAATAAAGAGAATAAAAGCAATAAATTTGTGTCAGCATATTTCGTCAAGTACAGGTTGGAACACAATATTTGTGCTCTATTTGTATTAATCTTAACACTGTGCTGATAGAGGTAATCGAATGTGGTGTGGTTTATTACAATATCATTTCGTAGACAAAAAGATACAGTGTAATGCAATTACTTTTACTCTTTTATTTATCTTCGCTAAGTTATTTTATGTTTCATGAGAAATACTAAAAAAGAATAATATGCAACTCGCATATAGTTGGTTAATCGGCAAATTAACGTTTTAACATCTATAGAAGATTATGTTGAAAAACTGCACTATAACACTTACTTTTTGTTTTTAGGTAAAACGTTTTCGGCATGTTGCCTTCTTCGTCACCACACTCAACAATACTCTGAATCTATTTCTGGAGAACTCTTCTCTCCAGAAAGATCCCACCCAATTTCTACACTTCCTCAATAACCTCAAGAACCGCTAATTTTACACATTCGAAAACATATTATTGTTTTCATTTTATTTTGTTGCTATTTTGTATTTCATTAATTACTGTTTTTCTATGGCTGAAAGACCGTTGGTCGATGACCTTGTATATGTACATATGTTTTATATTGCGTGATTGTATATGTACAAAATATATTATTATTATGCTCCAAATTAAGATTAGTAATCTAACGTAATCTAAAGTCATTTAAATGACACCCCAGAGTTTGAAGCAAATTGACTGCTTCAGAGAATATACCATCTTTTAAATCTCCTTAAATGCACAACATCCATATTATGTACAATTATTGTAAATTAATAATATTGGCATACATGGGAATAATTTCGCAATCTCAACTTCTAAAATTACACAACCAAAAATGATAAATTTAACTAACTAAACTCGATAAACAAATGTACAAATAATATTCTTAATAGCACGAGATTTTTTCAGAAATAAAAAACACTCTAATCAACATTCGGTGAAATGCGAAATACCATATAAGAAATATTCTAGATAACGATAACTTAAATACCTAACTGACGCGCACATTTTTAACACGTTAGGAAACATGGCTCGTTTCTTTCAGGTATTTAGAAGCGTCAACCCAATGGAAAAATCCAACAAAAGCCTTACAAATACTTGCTACGCTCATTCATGTAGGTGAATGATTGCCGAGGAATTACGTTTAAAAATGCAGCTTTTCATGACAATGTGATAAGACAATCGGCATTAAACTTTAGTCATTAAGAATGAATGTTAAAATAATGATGGCTAGCAACTCAATGCACAATGGCAAAACATATAAACGGATTGTTTAAAATAATTGAGAATAATTAACAATCTCATTTCTTCTCATTCTCTCTCATTCTCATTGAATCAAATTTCGTCGTTGACTATTATTATAATTGAAGAAACTATTGCGGCCTTGGATTTGCTTTTGAGATTTTTATGATTTGTGGCGAAAAGGTTACGATATGTTTTATTTATAAAGTGAAGGAATGATAATTCCTATGATAATTATGATGGGCGAATGAATTGCACCGCGTGAGAATAGTAAACAGTACTTATTCACAATTTTATTATTTGATAAGCAAAGAAGAAGTGTGAAAATATTGTGCTGTATGTAACAACACATAAGTAATTTTGGTCCGCTGATATTAGATTTTCTGCAAAAAAATGCAAAGGAAATAAATACATGTTTGTAGACTCTCGTCTGTTCCTGCAAACATTTTGATATCTTTTAATTCACATAATTTAATTATAATAATAATATATTTTGTACATTTACCAATTAGAGCATATAGATGACCTTCGGTCCTTTAATCAAATAACATCAATAATTATTTATTTATTTACATAATAGGTAGCAGTAGTAGTCTAAAAACTAGTCAAAAAATGTAAACATAATTGCCGTTAATAAAATTCACAACCGTGTCTATTCTAAACGAATCCGGAAAGCGTTTACGTTTTTTAATCACCACATCTCTGCACTACCAACTTAAAAATTAATATACGTGTTAAATAACTAAATTTATTAAATTTGCCATTTTTCCCAACCGTTCTTATTATTGCCGTACGCCTGATTCATTCAACCTGAACCATTTAAATACAGAAGAAAATTTTTAATATAATGAACGTTTTGATGTTATCTAAAAAATTTATGCTATATAAATTCCTAGATTCTATCGTAATATTGAATCAAAAAAAAAAAAAAAAAAACTCCACTTTTAACTAAATTGCATTTATACTGTATCCGACACTAATAATAACACAAAAAGTGTATATCAAGGTAAATGAGTTGTTCTATTTGCTGTTTTACCTGTGTTCTATTTAACTTTCTACCTATTTAAAAATTACGTTTTAATAAAACTGAATTTATTTAATAATAAGGAACTAATATCGATTTTGCGTCTTAAATAATACTACTGTGAGATTTCTGTAAACTAATGCATTTTGTAAACAAAACGTAAAAACCCGTTACTTAACAAACTACATTACTATAGAAAGAGCGTGAAATCAAAAACATCATCAAAACTTTCCATCAAAGTATACATTGTCATTATCAGCCTGACATATCAGTCAGAATTTAATCCTTCCTAAATAATAAATACCGTTATCGTTAGCGCTGAACCCTAATATAATTAACAAAAATTTTCCAGGTATCTAATTAACTGTGTAATGATATGGTAAAAGCGGTAATAGTAGGCATAAATTTCTATAACATGTGAAAGTTATGAAACACCTTAGTTTGCACTTATATTTGGAAACAGCACGTGTTCGCAACCATCGGTCAAGTCCATGGAAAATTTACGCTCCATGTTATTAGCAACAAACATCAATTACATCAACTTCATCATTTCCATTCGATTAATAAACTTCATTAACGATTGTCTTCAAGGTTTTCTGTTGTTATATTACAACAGCTAGAAATATTTTCATTTACGGCAATGAACAAACGATTTATTGAAAAAAAGTATTCTATGAACTTATCTAAATTTGTTGCTATACCTAAAATATACTTTTTGCTGAGATCACAACTTGTATTTTATATGAAAATGTGCCAAAGGTGCTAAATATAATTTGCAATACCATGTTAACATGTTAGACGTTGAGGTTATCTATAGTAAATATGATTAATTTACCTGCATAAGTTACATCCTTATCACAGGAGTCTTGTTTAAATGTTTAATTGCGAGTTGAAATTGGCATCATTATGATTAATTTTATTGCTGCTTGCGTTGTAAAGTTGAACACAAATTCCTGCTAGGCACTGTTGACTGTACTGTTCCCGCAACCAGCGCGAAGAGCAAGTGAGCACTGACGCGTAACGCGCACGCGACGACGGCGTTCCTGTTCGTTCCCGTCTGCGTGTACGGCGTGAACCGTGCGCAATGTCTCTGCGCAACTGGCAATTAATATCGCCATTATAAATAAAATCTGAAGCAATGTTTAGATTAAACATTAAAATTAAGAAAGTCAAGGAATACAGCAGTGCGCACGCTAAACAATTTAACTTGATTGTTGAGAACAAACAACTCAAGCAAATAATGAACGCTGCAGATTTTAAGATTAATTGAAATTTATATTGTATAACTGCAAACAATTTAGTACTCATAAAATAAATTATCCATTACAGTTATATTATTCCCAATGTTTATTCTGGCTATTCTGCTGGCTATTCAAATTTTTAAAGAAAACAGTTAGAATATTTGACATGTTAGACTATATACACTAGGTGTCGCTACTACCAAACCAGTTCCCAACATAAACAAATGAACAACGTTTCTTAACTTTCATTTACATATTTTCTTATTGTAAACAAAAGCATTAATGCTCTATTTAACAATAAACAATTTACACGTGACCTAATATTTAAACCAGTGATTAAATCTTTTCCGTGCATTCCAAATGCATTCGAATGATCCAAATGATTTATATAAATAAATGATTACTTGAAATGATTATTACTTCAAATCGTATATAACTTCAGTGGTAAGCTAGCAAAAGCCGTATCTGAGATCACAACATTGGTGTATCTATTAAGAAAGCATTGACTTTATGCGTCCGCTCTGTGTGCGAAGCACAACAAAACAATTGGCCTGCGCGTTGTTTCCGGGTGATGGACGCGCTGGTGCGGCCCGTTCGCTGCGCAATTCTCAAAGAAAACACTCTCCAGTGCCAGATTGGCGAGATATAAGTCGAAGGTGTAAATTGGGAGATAAAATGCTAATGTTAGAAGTGAAGTGAATTACATTGCGTAAAAGTGTAGTCAAAAACGTGAAGTGTTTTCTGCGTTGTTTGTTAGTGGCATGTACATAACCTCATAGTTGTCATTTGTGTACAAATCGCGAATGTGAAACAAAAATGCACCTGGATTTCTGGTGAAATATTAATCAAAGTGTGCGAAAGGTGAACGTTCAATAGTACCGATTACCCAATAGTGAGCGTATAAATCTAATAAATATTCAATGAAATAAATTAATGAGAACATATCGGTCTTCTTGCAACTTCAAGGTGCAACACAGGTAATACAAGTGATAGTTTAAATGCTTCTCACTAATAACAGTGTATGAAGAAACAGATAGTACTGATGCAGACATAAAGCGGGTTTTAATCGACTGTGATTCTATTAAAGAGTGGATCATCTCAAATTAACGGTTTTCATCTGCACTACCTGAAAGCTTCAAGCGCGAAAGGTACAACAATGACCAAATCATAGGTTTGGTACGTCGAGATTACACGAAGATGTCCGATAATTTCATTGACAAAAATAACGCGAACTTAACGAGACACTCAGCGCACTTGGCGGAGTTTGGCGGCACGAGACTGACCGAGTTGCCGGACGGCGGCATCGCACGCGTCAGGGATGAAGAAATACAGGTCCAGTGCGATCACATGTACGCGACGCATAGGGAATACCGCGGCGAACCAAACGGTCTACGTCCAGCGGACGTTGCTTTAGGCGGCGTTGTGGCCGTGGACGGCGCATCGACGCAACTACCTCGCCAGCAGCAGGAGCTGCGGAGCGCCGAAAGTGAGGTTAACTTCATAAAAGACTTCTTGCTCATCCACCTGGACCTCATTCAACAGCAGAACGACGACATCGTCAGCAAGGACAACACTATTTTTTTGCTTCAGCAGGAAAATCAACAGGTATTTGCAGATATTACATTGGTTACTATTTATGTTACCAGTCCAAGTGGTGACCAAGTCAACGTTGGTTTTTGTTTTGAATTAGTTTGTAACACTTTGCGATGTTTTATAGTTACGTGAGGAGAAGAAACTGCTGGAATCTCAATTAGCGGCACGCATTGTGGCTGATAACGAGCAAGCTGCTGGCGACGCCGATTCAGCACAAAGTGAAGATATGATCATTGACTCTACGACGATTGCTGAACAGATTGAACAAGTACCTATCTTGCAACCTGCATCAAATTTACCTGTTGCTGTTGGCATTCCTGAGGAGGAATCCATTGAAACTAGTGAACATATTGAAGTAGCACCTGCTGAACCTGAGCCACAGGAATTAGAATTACCCATTATTGCTATTAAAGCTGAACTGCCTGACACAGATTGCAACGATTACTCAAATAGCAGCTACACAATACACTCTAGTGGCAGTGACCAGATGAAAAATCTCAAGATGAGCATTAGAAGAAAGAGGTTGTGTTCTAATACTTCTACTTTAAGTAACAATGGCTCAACTTCTGCTTCTGATGAGAAGAAACAAATTAGGCAGCAAGTGCGCAAAAAACGAAAGCGTGTGAAAAATGATGAAGTGTTAACTCATCCAGATGAATTTATCACTCAAGCTGGAGAGCATATTATGGATCTTCTTAGGCAACAGGAATTGGCTGAAGAAGTAGCCAAAGCAGCAAGCACTGCAAATTTAGAGGTACATTCTCATTGCTCGATAATTTAAATTAAATTCTAATTTGAATCTACATTGTTTTTAGGTACCGAGATGGCGCGGAAAGGTTTATACCAGTTGTTACTCACTAGAGGGCACTGAGAATCTAGATGATGAAGTCTTTCTCCGGCGGCACTCTCGAATGGAAAACGACGAGAAACGGAGGAAACGTTGGGATTTTCAGCGAATACGTGAGCAAAGAGTAATTGAGAAACTTAAACAACGGCAAGATAAGATAGACTCCAATAACAAATGCGCACCAACTGAGGAACCAGAAACAATTTCGTCGTTGTGGCCGTCGTTAGAAGATGTAAAGTTTATTGAAATGTGCGAAACTCTTCCAGTTTCTGCATTTGGTGCACCTGTACCTAAAATACAACCTAGGTAAGTTGATTCGTTATACTAGTTAAGAAGCAATATGTGAATTTAATTCAATTTGCAGTGAATTCAGTCTTCCTTGGCTGTCAAACCTAAGTATAAAGAGACCACCTAAACGATCAGGGACGATCACACGACGGAGACGGCGAAGTGGCAAAAGATAGGTCTTGATCGTATCATAGGCTAATTTATGTATGACAGAATTCAAAATCATATATCAGTGTAAGGCATTATGGAATCTCATACTTCTCTTGCATAGGGCACATTTAATTTTAACGACAAATCGTATGTTCCAAATTTAATTTATCGCGGTAAAGATCGAGTATTAATCAATTAATAGCCTGTAGCTTTATTTTCAAAGAGAATTTTATTGCGTCGCATAGAAAATTACCATGATGTAAGCCAGATTAAATTGTTAATATTTTATATAATTTGGAAATTATTTTACAGCCATTTATTTTTTTATAATTGTATTAAAATGATTTTACTGCGGCAATATTCATGTTGTTATTTTAGATATAATATGATTTAATGAGCATGATATCTTCGTAACTAGTCATATTTTTATCGTTATCATTGGTCTCAGTATTACTCGCATTCCGCTAACGGTTTAATTGAAATTTAGTTATATCGTATTTGTCATTATTAACTGGACCCCGATAGGCGTTATTGTGTTAAACTTGATATTGTTAGTGCTGTAAGCGAACATAAAGTATATTATTTATAAAAAAACTTGTGATTTACTAAATATAAGTAGTAGAACAAGACATGGTCAGAACAAAAAGAGGATTTGAGGGGTGTAACTACATTCTATTAATTGGAATCGGATTTCCAAGTAGATATTGTAAATATGGAGGATTGTGTCCTTCTATGGAAGGTCTAGTATTTCAAGGCTGCTAAAGGAAATACTACTAAAGGATTGATGAGGTGAAATAAAAGGCATTCAATCGAAGAACACATCGAATCTTTGCTTAATTAATGTATTGTATAAATATCATTGAAATGTATAAAATCTTTTCACGTTGCAAGATTTAAAAGTCTCAAAGAATGCTTTATAGAATGTAAAGCAATATCAAGGCTATGTGTAATACGAATTAAAGACGATAAATAAAAGCATTACATGCCACTGATTGGCGCGTAATGGCCGCCTAACATAAGTAAACTACATCCATTGCAATTAGAAGCATTTGCGGTGTACAATAACTGGTCCAGATTCTTCGTATTCCTGTTTGGAGATCCACATTTGCTGGAAGGTGGTCAAGCTGGCCAAGATAGAACCACCGATCCATACTGAGTATTTTCTCTCTGGTGGGGCAATGATCTTAATCTTCATTGTGGATGGAGCAAGGGAAGCCATTTCTTTTTGGATCCTATCAGCAATGCCTGGGAACATGGTACTACCACCTGACAGCACAGTATTGGCGTACAGGTCCTTTCTAATGTCCACATCGCATCGCATGATGGAGTTGTAAGTTGTCTCATGGATACCAGGTGTTTCCATGCCTAGCAATGATGGTTGGAACATGGCTTCCGGACAACGGAAACGCTCGTTTCCAATGGTAATGATTTGACCATCGGGTAATTCGTACGATTTTTCATGGCAGTTCGTTGTTTGGGATTGAGCAAGTTCATGCTCGTAGTCCAGGGCGACGAAGCAAATCTTCTCTTTAAGGTCTCGGATGATTTCACGCTCGGCTGTAGTGGTGAAGCTGTAGCCACGTTCAGTCAAGATTTTCATCAGGTAATCAGTAAGGTCACGCCCGGCGAGGTCCAGACGAAGAATTGCGTGAGGTAAAGCGTAACCTAGGCCGAGCAGAACGGTGATTAAACTTTTAATAAATTCATAAAGAGCAGTTACTTCAAAGTTGGCAATTAATAAATTCTAAGAAGGTCTACTAAATATAAAACCCAATAAAGATGACTATTGAATGCTCACCTTCATAAATTGGTACGGTGTGCGACACACCATCACCCGAATCCATTACAATACCAGTGGTTCTACCACTGGCGTACAAGGAAAGGACAGCTTGGATAGCAACGTACATAGCGGGAGAGCCAAACGTTTCAAACATGATTTGGGTCATTTTTTCACGGTTAATTTTAGGGTTGAGAGGGGCTTCTGTAAGGAGGACTGGATGTTCTTCAGGAGCGACACGAAGTTCATTATAGAAAGTATGATGCCAGATTTTTTCCATGTCATCCCAATTACTGACGATACCATGTTCAATTGGGTATTTTACTGTAAGGACACCTCGTTTGGTTTGGGCTTCATCACCGACGTAAGAGTCTTTTTGGCCCATACCTACCATAATGCCCTAAAAGGAATAGATAATTATATTTTGCTTTGTTTTTGGTTCCGGGTGAAGCTATACCTGATACCGTGGACGACCCACGATGCTGGGGAAAACTGCACGTGGGGCATCATCACCAGCAAAACCAGCTTTGCACATGCCAGAACCATTGTCAACTACCAACGCAGCCAGATCATCATCGCACATTTTCTAAATTATAAACTTAGTTAACAATATTACAGCTTTTATACACTGGTTTTGAGATATCATCACAAATTACTCAGTAACCAGTTAATTTATCTCGTTACGTAAAGTTTAATTGCTTTGCGCATTGATCCATCCATCCATGGCGGAACACGATAAGTTGCCCGGCGCATCCATCAATAATTCAAGCTCATTGGCGATATACATATATTAGCCTCACGTCTTGCTTTATATTGGTTGCTCTTTTTCTTTATTTTTTCTTAAATTTTCTGTGCATTACTTACCGTAAAGTTTAGATTAAGTTGACGTCTACACTAAAGTTGCTGTGCGGATTATCGCACTGTTTTTCGCCCTTAAATTTGTGCACTTGTACTAAGCTCGGATATAAACAAACCGAACGGTGCGGTATTAAATCCTGATTAATTAGCCTACAATTTGATTAATACTTGTTTGTAGTGCGTTGCGCTGTCAGCACTGAACTGACTCTCCTTTGCTCATTGCGCTTCTTTTATACCTACATTACGTCTGGAAGACCACCTCCAGGTCGAGGATGTTTTACTCTTTTGCCTTATACAGTCATATCACTGGCCGGAACCAAAACTAAATTTATGAATAAATTAATAAATGCCTAACAACAAGTGATGGCTTGGATTATACATTTGAAGAAGTTGCTGAAAGTCAATTAAACATTCATTGTAATTTATATTTTAATTTAGGTAAAGTGATATATCTAGCTAAATGATAGTTGAAATCATGAACGTAAAATAAAATAATTTTGAATGTCAAATTTAAGTAAACAATAATATTTAATGAGTTTAAATTTGTAGTAGTTAAATAATATATATTATCTTTTGACCTAAATCTTATGACAATTTGTTATTTATTTATGTAGTAATTGAGTATATTCCACCCAACATTAAGAATATTCTCTACGTTAATTAATACATAAATCTTTGTGTGCTCGGATGTGTTAATAGAGCTTAAGATCATAAAATTAAAGTTAAAGCATTTCAGTACTACATGAAGAAAACTATAAATACGTTATATTATAACATCGTACGTATAAATTGCATATAAATAAATGCATTTTAAGAATGAATTAGTAATAATTAAATTTCAAAATATATGAGGCGGCCATTGGCACTGCCGTATTACTCCGAACTACTAGATAACTAATTAAGAGCTCAAAATTAAGATTAATTAGTAAATTATTGAGCGAACGCATGTAACAAGCATGGTGAGCAAACCCGACTCTTGCGCGCTTGACTATATTTCTTGATACTTTACCCATATCGACGATTAAAGGTTGAACGTTATAAACGCGAGTGTTGGTGTCGGTTTCAGTCATATTTATAAGGCCGTGAACGATTAATTTTCGTACTCTAGTAATTATTGTGAGCAACCCCAAAGATAAATAAATTATTTTATGAATATATTGAATTGTACATGATATTGAGATAGAAACGTGATAATGCAATACTCCGTTTATTCACCAAAATTTGAAATAGAGAGACTTTTTGTCTAGCAATACCATACTATGCTGTTTTCTTCGAATTTCAATTGTAATGTATCGAATCCAATCCCGTACGCAAAAATCTCTAATCTTTTCACTAATTCGTTTAGGAATACGTAAAAAAGCAACGTTTATAACGTTCAACCTTGGTCAGCTAATAAATTTGATTAGAGAGAAATTAATCAGTAAAAATAAGATACTCCTCATTTGGATAGTTAGATTTACTTCATAAAAATTAATAATTTTACGCTTGATAATCAAACAAACCATGTACTAATTGCCAACAATATAGCACTCTGTGAGATGCTCATTGCGCGGAATTAAAAGTTTGCTACAATTTGCGCACTTACAGCGTTTCGCTTGTCACCTGCGCACATTTGTTAAACACTCATCACACATTACCAACTTGCAGTACTTTCAAAAGAGTTGATATACATATTGCTATAAAGTATATATTGTGCATTTATCATTTAGTGCTGCCTCTTTGAGCAGGTCATCATGTGCGAAGCATTTTGTGCAGTCGCGGTCGTGGTTATTCACTCTATTTTTTCTAATCGCAGTATGTAGACTTAATTAAAATAGTTGGTGGTCGCATTTCACTCATGAATTTGTGTCCCGATGCGCATCTGCTCATCGCCACGCACATTTGTTTTTATTCATTGTCCGATTTATCATGCAATTTTCGCGGTTTCTAGTCTTGGAAATTGCATTAATTCACATTGTCTGAGAAGACTGGGAAAGTAATATTCCAATAGATTTATATAGATAATAAAGTAATGTAATGTAATGGCTTTCAAATCCCGTAGATTATTGCCACAATGGACAATAAATATACAAAAAAATCTAACACCAAACTTCCATTAACACACTCTTAAAACCAAGAAACCGCCCAGATTAAAATTCGTTCTTTTGTAAAACATTGACTTCAAAAGGTAAGTCAAATTTTTTTTTTACTTTCACGAATTTTCTTGTTATCCGTGCAAAAAAACACCTTTTTTTTATTATCACAAAAGTAAAATGACCTGCTCCCAAAATAAATTACACACAGTTTTAGAATCTGCAAAAAATCTTGTGTATATATAATCAATTAGAGATTAACTCTTAATTTTCAATAATCTTGCATTTATGTTACCATTATCTTAGTAATATAAAGTACTACATTTTAATTACTAATTTGGTACCGCACATAATATGTTAGAATGTATCAGTTTTAATTCTTTTTGATGTCTACACCTAAAAAACAGTTAATTGCGTTAATTAACGTTAACCACTGAATAGTTTCGATTAATAATCCGCAGTCGCAAGCAAGCCAAGTATGTTCAGAACAAGCAAAAAGCGTATTAAAAGTGTTTTGTTTAATTTTTGACGTCTTAAGGCGGTTACTGATTCGCCGACACCGTTCAAGTAACCGCTCCACTTCGCCTAAACATGCACATAAAAAAGCACAATCACAGAATTATATACTTTTTCCACTAGCAAATTTAGTCTCACTTTGGGATGCCACAACAAACTAAACTAATTGCTCAATTGTAAAATAAAATATACTAATTTAATGAACCATTTTCTTGTTCCAATGTAAAACAATACTAATAAAAAACAAATCACACTATTTTAATTAATTTAAAGAATGATGCCATCAAAAATCTACTTAAATGATTATATTCTATAATATATTTATGAGACTTTATTCATTCTTTGGGTTAATAATTCTTGTGACTTGGATGAGTTACACAGATGATCAAAGATTGAAGGTAATAACAATATAGGGTAAGAACATTCCATCCATAAGCTGTACCAATACATTTTCACAAACAGTTAAATTCACCTATATTACAAGAAACAACTAATATTATATCATCACATCAAGTTTTAAACTACCATTGATAACCATCCAAGAATCAGCATGACACCTCCAATGGGAGCCAACTTGCCAAATTTATTCTCCCCAGTAAATGCATAGTAATAACATGGTCCACTGAACAAAATTGTGCCAGCCACTAAGAGTCCACCAGTCTTAAAGAATGTTGAGAAGTAAAATCCAATTACACTTCTAGAGCACAGAAAATAGTTCAAAATAACTTACAGTTCTTGGACTTTTACATAATGGGACACCCAATAAAGCAAGTGAATGAAAGAAGTGCATTTTGTTTGCAGAATCTGCTACAGCTTTGAGTTCATTAATTTGATCTTTGGGATACTTTTTATGAGCACCATATGCAGCTAGACCAACTGCAAGTGCACCAGAAAGACCAGCAATCCTTACAAATGGTCCCGTAGCTCCTGCTATCACAGACAGTGGTTCAGACTCTTTAATAATGTGTACTTGGGGAGGTCCTCCTCCGTTCGCAAGATTTACAATTGGCTAAAATATGCATCTTGTATCTAAGTGATCTTTGTTTCGCCCAAACTAATTAACCTAGAAATATTGTCAACAAACTTTGGACAGAATTACCTTGAGAATTACTTTTGTTGCATCGATGCATCCCTTCGATAGGGGATTGTCGTATAATACGTAGTTGATGCTCTCCATATAGCCCATTATGCTTTTCAGCAAATGGTCAAAAAATATCGAGAAGAACGATATTTATAAAGTTGCTTTTGCGGTGTTTTCTCTTTAAAATGACGTGAAGTGTATGATGAAACAAAAGGGAGGGGATTCACAAGATATATTGATTTCTTGTACGACTTGTTGGTCACTGCGCTTCAGACGTTTGCCGACTGAACAAATTTCTGATCTGATGAAAACAGAGAAATCGATTAAAAATACGAAAATTACTCAAATCAACATATAGTAATGTGATTAAAAGCAATTAACTCAATTAAAATAAATCACACAATATAATTTTGAAGTTCATAGATGATTTTATTATATCAGATTATGTATTGACAGAATCAATTTTGTCATCATATAAATTGTGCATACTATTAATCACTAATGTTTAAGCCTAACAGAGTTATACTAGTGTTAATTTACAAATATTGACTTAATGCCTATAAGATCTATCAGATCGGTCCTCTCTTTCACAATAATCTTCTCTCTCCTCCCTGTAGTTATTAGAATAATGGTCATCTCTTCATTTCCTATCATAATTCCTGCTGTAATCATATCTATTGTTGTATCTATCATTCCTGCGGTCAGCAGAGTAATCCCGATTTTGGCCTCGACCTCCTGAAAATCGTCTGTTTCTTGGATACCAGTTGAGCATCATTGGCGGTTTAGGGATTTCGGAGTCGTAGATCTCCTTAAATTCTTCATCTTTCACAGTATATCGATTTGCAAACTCTTCTTCACACTCGGCAAGAAATGCATGCTGTTCCGATTTAAGTTCAACCATTTTAGTTATAAATAAATTGGTAATTTATGAGGCCTAATTTGAGAGGAACATGTAAACAAAATGGTATAACCTCAACGTTTGTTTTATAGCAATTTTTGTAGATTTGCGCCATCTGCATGCAAAAACAGAACAAAACAAGTCAGATTCAAACAGATATAATTACCATGTCTACTTCAAATTAAGTTATTTGAAATAGATATCTAAATTTATAGACTAACAAAGTCATGAGTAAACATATCTCTAACATTTCTTAATATTCAATGTGTACAATTCTGTGTATCAGGTTTCTTCCTTATTAAAAAAAAATACCTTTATGCATATACTAATTATTCACTGAAGGTGGTCCAGCAGATACAATTCCTGCAATTGCAGTATTAGCTGATTGTACTAAAATAATTATATATTAGTCCCACATATTCTTGCTTATTGCAAGAATATCAGGTATACATACCTCCCAAATGTTTATTCTTTAACCTGTCTAATTCATTAACCCTGGATCTTGCATGTTCAAGTCTGTGCCAAGCCATTTGTAACACTTTCTGAGATGCATATCCAGAACCCTCATGGGGTTGTCCTGTAGATACTTGTGTTAGATAGTTGATTTGTTCAGTTAATTTAGTCTCAACTATATTCAAAGATTTTAAAAATGTCTGTGTGTGGTTTTCAGCTTGTTTCATACTTGACTTCTCTTTGCTCAGTTCTACAAAAACTTGTCCTAAAAACAGATTAGAGAATTTAGTCCTTACTCCTTCATATATTTACATATAAATTACCTGCACTGTGCAAGACTGTAACTATCTCCTTTTCAATTGCATCCAAGTTTTGTATTCTTTCAATGGAAGGTGTTGAACTCATCATGCTCGTTTAACTGACGTCGCCTTTGATATAGACAATTTGAATAAGAAGCAAGAAACAAGTACAATGGCGTGAAGACAAAATTCAATCAACATACAAATACGTTTCAGGGTTATGTTACACCGACAAACGAGCGCAAGGTAAGCCTTGGCAACTTTGAAAAAAGAACAAGTAAATATTGAACAATAAGGAGCTATGCCTATACTACATTTCTAAATCTTATTTTAATTACTTATGAATATTTATTTAATTTCTGCTTCCAAAGCGCAAACTGCAATTTAAATTGAAATGGTTGAGTTATAGTTAATTTTTTATACTAAAAGAACTAGAAATTATTTTTTGTAGCAATTAAGTAATAAAGGCATATTATGCTGACATAAATTTGCTACACTTACTTATTATAAGTTCTTCAGTATGTGAAGAATAAATAGAGAAACGACAAGAAGCCGAAAACTTTATAGAAATATATATTTAGTTGGTGTTACAGTAAGTTTTATCTACGTAATGAATATTAAATACTCAGTAACCACACTCAACGATTCTCTGAAAACAAGTAAATAATAATTTCCTTTTCAATACCTTTCCAATTCTGTAGTTTGATAACAAATTAAA
This sequence comes from Diploeciton nevermanni, assembly GCA_027575565.1. Taxonomy (NCBI): domain Eukaryota; kingdom Metazoa; phylum Arthropoda; class Insecta; order Coleoptera; family Staphylinidae; genus Diploeciton; species Diploeciton nevermanni. The sequence continues at coordinate 1,348,678 of JAODIE010000007.1, forward strand.
ATTTTCAGTAAAGCTTTATGGTTTTGAATTGCCTTCTTTTTATTTAACTTAACTAATCAACGTCTGCACTTTTTCACCAATTCTCACTTTGTGAACTTATAACATTGGAACTATTAAAGATAAACGAATCACGTTTTCACACATTTCTTCGGTATTTATTTACGAATTGTTATCGAAAACAGCTAAATGATCTAACAATAATTACAGAAGTTATTGGACAATATATCAAATTGCAACCAAAATTCGGCAAAACACTAAAATCGAAATTAAAAAAAAAAAACAATAGGGGATTGGAAAATTTTGAAAAACCCGTTTTCTTAGAAATTTGTGATTGATCGAATGCAGTTAATGCCATCCTAATCGGAAATTTGCTGTTCCACAGTGTAATAAAAGGTTGTTGCTGATCAAATCATTTAATTTATTATGTTGATAAAATTTCATTATACACTTGTCGGTTGGTAAAACGTTTTCGGCATGTTGCCTTTTTCAGTATTAAGTGTATAGTGAAATTTTATCGACATAATGGATATTAAACAATTCGGAACCACACTCAACGATACTCATATAATTTACTTGCTTCTCTATACAAGCAAATCTCTTGCTTAAACTTGCTTGCTTGAAAAAAAGTTGAACGTTTATAACCTCTTCGTTTGAATCGAAACGTGTGAGCAAATTTAAAGTTGTTTTGTTTGTCTTTATTGTTTAAAAAATATGGATTTGGTGAATCAAAAGAAATCACTTAACATAAATTATACACATAATGCACAATTATACATTAATTATATAAAACACAGCAGTTATCTTTCTGTGATGTCAAGTTCACTTAAGGATAAGGTTTGTAATTATAAAGAATAATTTGTTCATTACAAATATTTATGGCTTATTATACTTTTCAATTATAGGTAAATGATGATGGCCACACTCAAGCAGATATTTCATTAAAGAAAACATATATTAATGTTGGATTGCCATATCCTATTTCATCTCCTTTTAATTGGGAAATAGAAAGTGATCCATGCCTCAACCTTGTCCAGGAAAGAGATGAATACAAGAAGAAACTAAGCACATACCAGTATCTATATAAAAATGATAGAAAGAAAATTACAAAGACCTGTTTGAATAGAAATGCAAAGAAGGGGTATATTAATCTACCAAGTTATTTAGTAGATTTAACTTTAAATGGGGATCAAAATCCATATTTTGATGGTACCTATGATTGGTTTTATACTGGCGGAAATTTGGACATGATTGAGGTGGACAATACTCCTATTTTATTCAGTTCACATGGAAATATAGTTGGTAAATTAAATTGGACTGCAAAATTCAAATAGAATGAATGATAATTTGCTTTTAGAATCTTTGAACCTAAAAACTAACACTTCAAGAAACATGGAAATTAAGTTTGTAGGTCCCATTTATAGTATCAAGGGACATTATATTAATAATGCATCCTATCTCACTGCACGAACCAAAGAGGTTATTAAATTAATTAATTTAGAATTGGATTCATCAGATTTATCATTTTCATCAAAAGTTCTTTGCAAGTGTAAAGCAGGGGAAGGTATACCATATATAGATTCAATAATACTTGATAATGGGCAACTTGTTACTGCCAATGTTGAACATACTTTAAATATACATGATATAGATACAAATGCAGTTAAGTATCAACGAAAATTTGGACTAGATAGTGAGCACAAAGGTGATTTATGTCAATTAGGAAGAGTTTCCAATTTATTAATCTTTATGAATAGAAAAGGTTTAAAATTGCTTGATTTTCGGTCTTCGTCTGAAGAAAATGAAAAGAATAAAGATTTTGGGGAAGGATTTTTCACTTGTAATAGCTTGTGCACTTTTAGTGTTAGTTCCGTAAATGAAAACATTATTTATATTGCTTCAAAGCATAATGTTTACAAGTTCGATATACGTGAAATGGAAGTTGTTAAGAAGTGGGCGCATTTATTGGACAATTCTCCAATTATTATCAAAACTATGTTAGGTAAAAACGATGGAGAGGAATATGTATTTATTGCAAGTTTCTATGAAACTGTCTGTATTCATGTCTCTAGCTTCAATTATTTACCATTTAGAATAACAAATATTTATGCCACTTTTGATAAACTAAAAATTGAGAGAGATTTTCTAATTCGGGAAGATTTAGAGAAAAGATTTAGATTGTTAACTGCTGGTTTAGCTGTAGATAAGTCGATTCTTTACACTGCGAATGGAGTTGGAGATGTTTATTGCCAGTCAGTCAGTAATGAATATGATTCGGATTCTAAAGTTGATTCGGTATCTATACTGCAAACGTACATTGATAAAATACAACACCAACCGAGTAAGTTACAAGTTACACACTTCAAAGACCACTCAGCAATGATGAATATTCTCTTCCACGTAAAGCGGAATAATGATAAATTGAAAATGTATAAAGAGCCGAATCCTTGTTTAGGAAAATATCTAAACCCAGGTAAGGAATTTGGACAATATGACATGGCTCTAATTTGGGAAAGCGCAACTCCTACGCCTTTAGAAGATGACAAAGTGGAAGATCGGATTGGAACTTGGTTGGCACAGAGTGCTGTTGAAGCGTTTGATCCAGATGAAGACGAAATGAACGAATTCAATTATATCTGAATTTTGTACTATTTGATTTGTGTCAATTCCTTTGTTGTTTAATATACCAGTATTAATGGACAGAAAATCTAATCAATTTTACTAGCAGCCTGATACTAATTGTGTATTTTTATAAACTGTGGTGAAATATAAGTACAATAAAATCCGCCCACTATCATTTCAATGCAGAAGAACAACAAATGGAAATGTATTTATTCACTGTATTTATTGAGTTTGTATCCAGGAAATCTTGAATTGTGCTGCCTTTTGCGCAGTTTCGTTACCAAAAGCATAATGGTATAAACCAATTTAGCAAGTGTGATAATGGCAAACAATTTCGTTCCTTTCTCATTTATGCAAAAATCTTTATTTCTTTATTGAAATCATGCTTAAAACTAGAAAGAATTTATAATTATTAACTATAAATATTGACTAGAGTCAAATTAGTCAAAGTAAGAAACCTATCTTTTGGCGCATCAATGAATGATTAGTAGTTCGATTCAGCGTGCCCCCAATTCTTATTTCCTACAATAAACCTACGCTGACACGCATTGCTTCACATTGTCTATGCATTTAATAATGCAATGGACAACTACAACTTTAAAAATGCGGAGCGGCTGCACCGCTTACAAAAAGTAGTGTTCCAGTCTCTATTGCATGTCTTCTTACATTCGCGGCTCAATGTTATGTTACACACCATAACGCACAATCCAAGAGTATGCGAAGAGAGCAAATAGACAACATGAGTATGTACATTATTGTTAGCAAGCGTAAGTTCATAGCGTAAGTTTTTCTGTTTGTTTACATCGTAGATTAGTTTTTGGTAAGGAATATATTTTTTACACCTCAGTTACAGAAGGCCTACTAGACAAACAAAACGACAGGTTGGCTTTTTACAACTTCTTATTGTACACACTAGTTGATAAGAAATATTTACATTAATTCTTCAAGTTACGTTTACTTGCCATCGTATGTTGCGTTGCATGCTTGTAAGAAATAGGAAACCGAGCCAATTGTAGTCTGTCAAAGCAATATGTGTGTATCTGATCATTTCGTAATGCCAACGGAATTACCCAAGTCATTACTAAATTATAAATTGTGATCACAGTAAGAAATAAAGCCAGCGTTCGCTCTGGTATTATTGATAAAATTTGTAGCACTGTTCATGGCAAATAGATAGAGTTACATAAATTAATAGTGAGCAGCAATGATCTTAGAAATAGATCCGCAGCCGGTATGAGCACTTTCCTATGGAAACTAATGAACAGTTTGGAATTTATATCATGAATAATAAAAAAACAACGCCTCATAACAATCGCGGACTAAATATAACACACTTTTGTTTTCGTATGCGCATTCGCTGATTGCCATTGCAAAATTGGTGTACAAACCGAAACAAGTGCGCTTAATAGAACAACCAAACATTTAGTACACATTCTACCGGCACCTTCTGCAAAGGCTATCGCAGCACAGATCTTCCAGACGCACAGGGCACTCCACGCCGAGAAGTCATTAATTCATATAAATTCATTTACAATCACCTAATCTCCTATAAGTATCATTTCTCCGGTGGATTATCGGGCACCGTCGGCGAGTCAAAATCAAGAGTATATGGCGTTAGCGTTATGTCCTCGACACTCTGCGACGTGCAGTCGAGGCTCGTGTGTCCCAACCCGCCGCAGTTACTGCAATTAGGATTACGGGGCGGGTGAGGGACACTGGAATAGAAAAAGGGAGGATAGGTATAGATCATGTCGTTGTTATGCGGAATTGGATGAAACGACGGTGGGAAGGGAGGTCTGTACGGGTAATACCTCGGCTGGAAGCTGGTAAAGGAAGGCACGGTGCTGAACGGTGGCTGGTCACAAGGGGTCGCCGGCGGTATAAGCCGCAAGGGCGGTGGAGGCAGTCCATTGACGCGAGGTTTACCATCTGGTGGTTGTTGCGGCGGCGGTTGTTGCTGCGGTGGAAGTCCTCGACCGGGGCCATGCGGTGTAACTGCAGGCGTGACTGAGGGCGTCTCGGTGGGGGACTGGTTTCGACTACTGCTGGAGGAGGTTGAGTTGGAGCAATGCATAACAGGTTTCTCCGGCTCTATTTTGAGATTGCCAAATTGCTCATGCGGGGGATAGTAGTTTTTTATGTAGCGAATACCGTTTTGTTTTGCCATCTGATCGCTGGGTGGCCATGAATGCTCACGTTTTTCTTCTGATATGAAATGATTCTGCAAGAACAACTTGTTAGATATTTCTGGTACAACTTAAGTCTATATTAAGTGTACCTCGTCTTCTATGCTTTTTGGCATTGATTCTGGCGGTGGGGCATAAGAGATAGGTAGAGGTGGACCAGGTGCTACTAAGTTAGAATCTAAATGCAATGGGGCTTGAATGACAACCGAGTCTAGAATGGAAATTGGCGGCGGTGGAAGCATTTGACCGACACCGCTCGCCAGAAGACTTTGCGGAGGCGATAAGTCTCGTCTTGACAGCGTTGATGGCGTTTGTTTATTTGATTGAACAGGAAACGGGCGGGCCTATCACAGAACAATCCGTATCAATAATCTTGCATAAAAAAACATAGAAAACCAATGCTTAATAATGATGTTTACCTCAGGTGGACCACTAGGAAACCGAATCTGAACCTTGGGCGGCACGTTTTGCGGTATACCATGTGGAGGCATTAGAATTGTTTCAACAGGCATCACTGAAGAAGTCTTCACAGGCACTACTACAGTCTGGTTAGCTTCAATGTGACTCTACAAGAATTAACATAGTCCCAACAAGGCCAAGCCAAGAATGATTGAAACAAAAACTTACAGAAACATTTCTTACAACAGAGACAACTGGAATCGCAGCCTCAGAAGTGGTTCCAAGACCTGTCGCTGACGATGCATTCGTAATTCTGCCGTTTGTAGCGTTGCATTTCATGTTGATCGTCTCCAAGGCTTCCCTAAAGTTGGTTTTCTGCTCGTATGAAAACGCTGGATGGTATAGGCCAAGCGTATAGAACAACAACAGTTCACTGAGAACATTACTAAAGTCCTGATCCTTTGCGGACAACACATTTACGACATGCTCTTGCGGATCAGCAGGCCGGAATAACGTCCTATAATACCAATTCGCGCAGGTACAATTTCGTGCCGAGAGAACAGACATGTAAATGACGGCGCGATGTCGCGTACTTTCATCGGTGAGCCCTGCTTGCAACGATGTATCCTTCGCCAGTCGCTCTGGATCGTTGGCGAATAAACTGGGACCCCGTAGTTCTTGGTAGGTGTGTTTGCCGATCTCCTCGATGCAACTCCCGAGGAATCGGATTTCGAAAGGTATGCACATGTTTAATAACTCATACATCACTTCTATCCGTTTATAACTTTCTAAGTCTTTAAACCATAATAAAACATCCTCTTTACCCAGCATTTCCAGAAACCATTGATGTTGCTATTCAAAATTCTGTGCAGGAAAATCAAAAATAATTTATTAACACATAAGGCAACTCATCACATGAGACAATATTAGCAAATGTGCAAAACTATCTAGTGAATATGAAAACTATGAGTATGAAATTTAGTAATCCAATTGGATATATCTCTGAAGTTACAGATCAAAATCGATAAGGTTTTGTTTTAAATGCAAGTATTGAATCAAATGCAGTTGTGGCAATTAGAGATAAACAGTTTTTAGCTGATTGCAACAATGAAACTGATGTGACATAACCTATTACTTACATGCAAACCATTCAAGAACATCCGAACGTAGGCTTCGTATACGACTCTTGCATATGAAGAAAATCGCAATTCGACGAGGATTCAAAACATCTCCTCGCACGTGCCCCAGGAATTAATCCACGCGCGAACGCGGGGTGCACACCAAATACAACTTATAAATATAGACCGCGGGCGGTACACGGCGCGCGGCGATCTTGTCAGCAGTCAGCGAACACAAACGCCGCCGACGAAGGAAGGTGCATTGGCTGGCAATACTTCCGGCGAGACCTGTGTCCAAACGCGCTGGCGATGCAAAATAAAAACACGCAGCCTGCACAGGACAAGAACGACCTATGGCTGTTAGAGGACACGCAGACAGCGCGGATGGGCACTGTGAGCATCCAGCTAAGAATCTTGCGAAACAAAGTGTGCGGGAACTTTGTTTTCCTGACCCCGAAGATTGTAAATGTGTTGTATATCAATTGCGCCAGTAACGAGACGAGCACTTGCACGATGGGGTTGCTCGCAAAGTCCTAACACACAGGGCCTTGTCCTGCAGAACGTGGAGCGGAGATGGGGTACGCTGACCTGCTGTGACAGAATGGAGCTTTATCACAAACGTGCACTACGGCGTAAGCAGAGGAAACACAATATTTACTCGCACAATGCGTGAATTACACGGTTAGCAGTAGTGGTTCGGCTCATCGAACATATGATGGCTTCGGCGTTGCGGGTCTCGCAGCGACTGGCACGCACTTTGCGGTTTCGCGCTTTGGTTGTGTGTGCGTTAGGTTGGTGCTCGTTTATGACCGAACGCGGTCGCCAGGACTAAGGAAATCAAAAATCGCAGTTTATAGCATTGTATTCTCATTACTCACCACCTGAATGCAATTCCAAGATAGAAAATTTATTTACTTGTCCATCTTCCGTGAACAATCGTTTGGAAGTGTATTTATTTTCATTACTGTCTGATTGTTTTCTGGAATTTGTCACACCCGATCTTACACGAATGGGGATGTCAAAACGATAGCGCTAAATTCAAATATATCTGCATGAACAACCGGCACTACCGTACAACCAGAAAAAATGAGGGAAACATACTGAAAATTTTGATTGCGCTGCTTGAAAGTGCTGAAACGATCATAAATCATTCCCGTAATTAAAATAGCATGTTATCAGAGTAGCAAACAAAACAACACCGCTAACAAAAATCGTGGCACATTTGTTTTAAAACAGTTTAGTAGTGTTTTCAATAATTTTAGTTTCCAATGCAAATTACATCTAAAAGAAAACTCGATTCAATAATATTCTTGGCATAATGCATGTTATTTTTGTTTCAAATGTAAATTTAAGGAAAACCATCATCATCTTCCTCGGCCATTTCTTTAGCAAGTTCAAGATCTTGTTGCTCACGTTCTCTGCGCTCTTCAGCAGACTCTAATTCCTTTCCATACGCTTTCGGGGGATATCTCATCGCTTTCACACTTTGATTGTGCAAATCCAAGCAAAATGAAATGCGTTGATGGAACGCAGATTGCGGTTCTTTTGTGCAGTAAATATCAGTACTTTCCTTGCTTCTCATGAACCCCCCTTCAGGATCTAATGTAGCTTCAATTACTCCATCTCGAATAGCTTTAGCGACAATAAATTCAGCATCTTCCGCTGAATCCAAACCCAGTTTCTTTGCAATATCTTGCGGAGAAATTCTTGAGTAAGATAAACCAATAGCTCGGATAGCAGTCTTGATCACGTTGTGTCTTAAACGTAGGATCAAGGTAAAAGTATGATCCTGACGAAATTGTGGGCTAAAGTTCTCAAGCACTTCTCCAAAGCGTTGTAAATTACCCATACGAACAGCTTGCGTTAGCTGGAAGTAAGAACCGAGTGATCTACGCATCGATGCTTGCCTGAAGATCTGCCTCTCAGGGATATCACCCAGAAGAAGCTCCACCACAATGAGAAACTTCTGCACAGTCTGGCGGAAACCAACTGCAGCGTTTTGCGGTGCTTTGCGCATAGCTTGCACCAAATGTTTATGTGCCAAGCTGTATTCCAATCTAGCAGCCTTAATTCTACCCAAATAGTATAAGAATCTTGCCCATTCATTATTACTAGCTGTCTCTGGGAAGACACACTTACTAACCAATTTGTCAGATTGATCATAGAGATAGTAATGTAGGTAGTTCCTTAGTAAGCAGTTGATAATGACAGCTTGACCCTCAAAGTCATTTCTGAGGGTAGCAGTTCTAAGGCGTCCATGCAGAAATGATCTGATGGAGTCTAATTTATTAGTAAGTTCTGCAACTCTAGAATGGTAGAAATAGCACTTGGCAGCAATATGATCTAAAGTCCTACGATTCTGACTGCTGATTTTGTTCATTAAGTTATCAGTGCATTTCCATGCAGTTTCCAGCTTATTTGTATCAATCAATCGGACCAAGAGCAAGAGATGAATGTAAGCATCCACTTCTGGTACTGGGGTCTTTATAGCAGACCGAACTCGTGTCGTCTGTTCCGTTGCTTCAGAAGCAGTAGATGGTTCCTCAACAAATTGCATTAACATGTCTCGTTCCGCAAGTGGATAAATCTGCGTTATTAAATTCCTGAGTACCGTACCATTCAGCTTTCGTCGGGTTGCAGGCAAACCTCTTAGTACACGCAGAATAAATCGGTTTTCTTTATTGGCGATTGCCTTCTCGATTTGTCGTGCATGTTCCCGGATTTCTTGGGTGCTTTGTGCATCCATGTCCTTTCTAGGTTCCCCACTATCAGCCGCTGCCGGACTATCGGCGTTCTTCATTTCAACGTCGGCGACCTCAACAACCATGTTCACTGTTATTAGGACGTTGTACCTCTCACAGAAATATTATGTTTACGAGCAGAACTTTTTGCGCGTCGATCGCAAACTCATGGAGCTTTGTAGCTGTCAAATTAATTTTGCCGAGTAATACGTTTGACCCACACGTAGAACAAATGACAGTCGAAGGTAAAATTGTATTTGGTGAGGAAAATGTCTATGCGATGGCGCTTTAAGTACATTATAAAATGAAGCTCAAAGTGAAATAAAAATTTTAAATGCGTTGGAAAGCAGATTAAGTAATACTCCTTTAATGATTCACAATATCATGCTAATACAAAAGTTACTCCTCTTCTGCTTCCGCAGGAGGCACACCTTCACCTTCAGGTGCTTCTGCAGGGTCCACTGCTTCTTCAGTTGGAGGTGGTGCTTCATCAGGAGGAGCTTCATCTTCACCACCACCACCACCACCACCACCACCTTCCTCCACTTCCGCACCTTCTCCAGCCTCGCCACCTTCAGTTTCATCAGGATGCTCAACAATCTCACCTTGAGAATGAGCTTCCATCTCTGCTTTATCGCCTTCACCTTCCCCTTCGACATCTTCCTCCTCAGTAGCATCACCAGCAACTGCGCGCGCAGAGGTAGCTTCCAATTCTTGTTCTTCCATAGCCTCATGTTCATCTGCTGGTTCTGCGGGGGTAGGCGGAGCACCTGAAGGTTCCATGGGTTCAGCACCTTTAATTTCCACTCCACTCACTTCTTTCTTTTCTTTCATTTCCTTTGAACCCTTTGAATCCTTGGAATCTCTGCTGGTTCTTTCCTTGACTTTTCCTTTACCTTTTTCCTGCGTTTTTTGCAACGGCATAAATAGCTTGTATTCGGAGGGAAGTTCATCCTCAGCGTACAGTCGGTCGGAGAAATAAATGCGACGAATTCGAACATTTGCATGAACCTGAACCCTGATGGTCTCCATATAAACCGTACCTGAGATAGCGATGTTAAATATTATACCCACATCAGCAAATCGTTGACATGTTATTGATTTGATTTGCGTCGTAGTTGATTCTACATTAATAGACCGTTTGATGTTTACGTACCGTATGCACGACGCGTAAAGTCAGCAAGATTAAACTGAATTTGATTCCACCCGGAACTCAATCCGATCGGCATTGTAGTGCAGAAGGGTCGCACCTTCGTCGTCGATTGGAAATTGGATACGCGAAAGCGGCGTCGCATGTCTTTGTCGTCTGCACGTCAAGAACAACATTAGCAAGAGCAAAACATGACATTATCCATCTTTATCGATATTAGTTTATGCGCAATGCGCAATTTCACGTTAGCTTACCCACAACTTGAATCTCAAACGTGAAGTACTTCTTCATGTTCTTGACGACCATGACAAGGAAGGGCAGCTTGACGCCCAGTGATGCACGCGGCTTGATCGGACACGTGATATAGGTGGTCGCAACATTGGTGCCAGAGATTTCCAGAACTAACGACTTTACTTCCTCGTCGACGATTCGACGGATGTGACCATTCTTGACCTAGAGAAGAGAATTGCTTATTAGGTAATGGGTGGGCAATAAGATTATGAATGGTACCGCTTTTTCCCAGAGACCAAGTGGGGCTGAACCAACGCTATAAAAAATTGATAGAAAACCGCTCTGGAATGCGTTGGCAAACATGTTTATTTTTATTACATGCCACTATTGACAGCTAAGTTTCTGATTTAGAATGAAATAAATGATAAACGACAAGATAATTTATAATAAAATATAAATTTTGTGTTTAAAACAAGACCTAAATATGGCTGAAATTTGCGTTTTTAAGTTTTACTATAAATTGCAGTAAATGAGAGATAGCGAATTATATTTGTTTCAACTGACTGTTCTTGCATTAAAAAAAAAAACTTGTTGGCAGATTGTTCTACAATGATGAATTCTCTGACCATTTATGCTATCTTTAGCATATAGAAACTCAAAATCAAATAAATCAGGGCAATTAACACTTTTAATAATAACTTTTATGTTGATAAAATTTCACACTATAACACTTACTTTTTGTCACTTGGTAAAACATTGAACACAGCTTTATCAACATAATGAATCTCAAACACTTCGTAACCACACTCAACAATACACTTTTATTTAATTTACAATGTACCTCGACTAAGCCAAAATTTTCAACATACGTTTAGTTTGGATAACAATGCACGCTTAATTTTAATGCTATTTCTAAAATATGGGCATTAAATGCTGGCTTTGCTGAGAATAGTTTTCTAATTGATTGCAATTGGAAAAAAGAGAAAGCAAATATAATATTAAAAACAAATTTTATTTAAATGCACTAAAAAGAATAAAATAATTTAGAGTATTGTTGAGTGTGATTACGATTCATTATACACTTAGTTTTATTTTATTTATTTTTTGTTAAATTTGTGAATTTGTTTGTTTATGAATTGTGTGTGTTTGGTTTGTGTTGGTAAGTTATATAGAAAAGTTTTATTAACATAATAAAATTCAATTTAATTCAAAACTTTTAAAAATTCAATTCTGATCATATCATTTAGTTTACCTGTTATGTTTTTAGCGTTTCTATAGAGCAACATGTTTTTAATATTTTTTATTTTTCTAAACACATTTGGTATATTTCATTAAAATCTTGCATAAATTACAACTCTTTAGGGTTTGTATTCAAAATATGCTCTAACCGTCGCTCTTGCTCAATTGTCAATGTAATGATGTCCTTATTACTGACTTTCACCAGAACTGGGTCGCAAAATTCACGCCGCAATCGCACTCCGCCCAGGGCATAGGGTTGCAGGCGTTCGTGAAGCTGTATCTCCTTGATGAATTGTTCGTGGTGCATCTTGATGGCGTTTTGATATCGCTGCCGGCAAAGAACGCGCCTACAAGCAAGCAAGCAAGCAAGCAAATATAATGCATATCTGATCCACTTAGTATTCAAGTGAAGTAATATCCACTCGAAAGCACGTTCAAACCGGTGCATTAAAACTTTCAAATCACTGAAAAATACCAATACATTCAGCAATCTGCAAAGTTTTCATGGCGCATGTAGAGAGAAGACTGATATGAAATTGACCTACTTGTAGGTTAATATAGCACGAGGATATTTCATGCGAATTGAGATAAGATAGCTTAAAGGGAGCACTAGAAGTTATCTGCACATGCATGGATGCTTTTCGAGTGGTGGTATTACCTTGGCTGTGAATTTCTGGAACTATTCTGGAACACTTTCTGGAACTATTTCAAACATTTTATACATGACAGCTTTTGTGCTACGTGCACAAACCTCTGTTTAGGGAGGATTAGTCTATAGGAAAGCTTCAAAATGTTATTTACAACTTGTATTTAATTATTATGAGTCAAACCAGAAATTCATCAATGTAGAGAAATTTTTCAAAGAGAAACTAATTTAAATTTTTATTCAATTTCCCGAAAAGCACAGAAAACTATTTAGCTTAAACGGCGTAAACAGAATTTCTCAATTTCCTAGGCTGACTTGTCACTTCATATTTAGCATTGTAAATATTAAAATACAAAGACAGAAGAATAATTTGCAAAAACAAATAGTAATGGGAGGAAAGTTTAAAGTGAAAGTAATGGAATACATCTGACAAAATTAGAGGTTGATATTTCAAGTTGTGTAAGTGAAAAGTTTTATAATGAGTATGACGCCTGTTTCTCACCTAGGAGATCCGAGTTTGATTCCCGGTCGAAAAAAGGTTTAAAACTCCATTGGGTAGGCCATAATAACAACAATATAATATTCCAAGTCGTGTATCTCAAAGCGGAGGATATTAGTAGATAATGAAAGCAAAAATCGAATTAAACTTTAGGAGTCTACGCTATTTATCTTCTGTTGGGTTTCAGAAAAAAAGAGACGCTTCATAGTTAAGTGTGCGCATCAAAATAATTAACATATAAAAGTGTTTTCTCAAAATCTATCTACTCTACAATGTCTTTCGGAGAATTCTTCAATTTCCGCATTTCTATGAAATAAACTCATCGTTCAAGTTCCATGCTCGATTCGTGAATGCGTTCATAGTTATTACAGCTCCTGGCGAATCGATCGATATCTAGGTTTTTGTCACCGAATCATAGCTCGAATCATATGCATGCCGGTTTATGACAGTTAAAAAATCGACCTAATTAGTGTCACGGCGTCGAGTCGAATTCAGTAAAACCTGGCCGCCTCTCTGTGAAAAAATTCGAGCGAACAAAAAATTATTCTCGCGTGACCCGCTGCCGCCGCCAATCACCTAGAGCTCCTAAAGCATGAAACCTGGGGATGGGTGCGTGGAACGTACATTCCCAACATTTTGTGCTTGTAGCATGTTCAATCTGCTTTGCTTCCAACGCTTCTAATCGATAGCCATAAAAAAAAAACGCGCTGCCCGAAAGAGAGAACGCACAAATAGGTTGGAATTTTTCGAATTGAAATTGTAAAATATAATTTACTACTTACGAAGGTAGAATTAGATTCGAATAACTGGGATATATACTCGAATCTGATTTGGTGTAGACTGGAAGCAATGACTTCTTTCTTCGTATTGGTATCACGGGAGACAACTCCGATTTGGTCATGACCAGATTGCTTTTTAGTGGTTCTTTCGTCGCGGATTTTTGGGATGTCTTTGATAAAACCGATTTATTGTATCTTAATGACTTGTTTGATTTTAATGTGCTTTTAGTACGATCTTGTAAAGATTCATCATCTTTGAGTTGGAAATCTTCTCCGGTGTTGATTACGCTTGTAAAACGTTGATCAGACATGTTTAACTCACTTCACGAAATAAACTAGGTAAACAACTTATTTTTCTGCAATTTTAATAACTGCCAGAAGGGTGTACCGCACCACTACTCTTGACGTTATACTGTGAAATTTGATTTCAACTCGCTTCCAACCTCTTTCGAAATTTTGCGCTGTGAGTGAAACATGTGCTTTCAGTTTTCTCTCCTTCTGTCTCTCATGTGCAACAGAACGGTGTTGTTTACGTTGCTAGGCAAAATTTATAGACAAACGTCAAACCAGTTTTATTGTTGGATTAGACTATAGATTGTTTCCTCCGTTTGCTACATTGGATTGCCCGCTGAGTGGTGACTCTAGCACCCTTTGATATTTACCCACATGCGGCTGCTGTAGCGATAAATCGTGGCAACGCTGAATTTAAAACGCGAAAGACCTTTGTGATTTATACCTGCATTCACGATCTAACTATGGGGTTATCTAATTGGAAATGAAACACGACTATAATTCAATTATGTTAATAGGGAGGTGAGCTTGAGGCACTGGATGCACACCTGACTGTGCAATAAAGGAGTGAATAGTTAATTCGTTTTAATCTCCTTAGTATTTACATTCAACTAGCCAAAATGCAATGCGTCATTTAGAACAACTTAAATCTCTTTAAATGACGCGGAAGGAAAATGGTGAATCATATTAATTATTAATTCATATTAACTAAAACAAAAAATATATAAATTGTGTGCCCCGCTTCGAAGCTCAGTCGGTTAGCTGACTGACTGTAGCAGTGACAACGAAATGCATATTTGGAGGACATGAATTTAAATACTGGTTGAGAGTATACCCAATATAATATATATTCCCATAGAATTCAGTCTCAATAATCCTGGTAGTTGATGCAGTATAATAGAATGAAGGTCAAGTACGGTGTCGGTATCTGGCATGGTTGCAGTACGCTCCAAAAATTACAAAAAAAAAAAATAACAAAATGGCAACTATAACATCAGTAAAGTGAGTGAAATTCATGCAGGATTTAATTTGACATGCATTATTAATGTGTACTCGGTATTCTAGGTGAAACATATTTGTAGCATTCTAATGCCTAGGTTTTACTTTTCAAATTACATATTATGTGTCCTAGCTTATTTTATGTTAGAAAGGTAATTAATAGTAAAGGTAATTGATTGTACTAAATATATAGGCAACTCATAATTCACTCTTCTTCTTGTTAAAATCAATGGGATTCTCCTAAGGTTAAAATATTAAAATTTAAAGTTAAGAAAAATAATTCTTTAAAACTTGACCACTTTATTGACGCACTACGAAACTCGTCTTACATAAATAAATAATGCCTCCCTTTTGTTGCGTCACTACTATGACTTCAATTTCTGTTCTGTTCCCTTCAAAACAGTGACTTCCAAACTTGAAATAACTGTACCTTTCTTAAACGTCAAATTTACCTTAGTACCTGTTATTAACAATCAATGCGTTCTTCATTGCTTTTCCAAAGAGACATTTTTTTCATTACATAAACCGCAGACATAGAGTGTCATTTTCAACAAAATGATTTTTCATTGCTTTCATATTATCAAATAATTAAATATTCCGCAAGTGGAATGTTATTCCTAATTTATATAAATATGTAAATAACCAAATACTACAGCAAATGTTTGATATAGCTAACATACATTTAAATATTCTGAAGTTTTTTGGTCGGTTCGTTCTTTTACTGAATGATATATCCTCGTGAGTCGAATTTAAATTCACTTTCATATGCCAAAAAAATTCTTTTGGAGGAAACGAAATATGATGTTCCATTAATATTTTCAACATTTATTACAGACAATTATAGTATAGCAGTAATATAAATAGAACTCTGAAAGTTAAAAGATTAAAAGTAGATAAAAATGCTTCTTTATTTTATCAGAATTTTCACTAAGCACTGAGCTAGGTAGCGCAGTGGCAAGCACTGTCTGTTATATAAGACATTTTCTAAGATATGACTTTTCTTCGGTATATTATAGGGAATGCTACGACAGATATACCCTTATTCATCCTTGATCTAATCAACTT
>JAODIE010000007.1:1364739-1455384 GCA_027575565.1 Diploeciton nevermanni
CTTCACGTCTAAAGGTCCAGATAAGCTTGATGGCCACACCTCTCTCATTGCGAAGAGGATAGATCATATAATTTTTTTCCTGACAAAGCTGTTTTTATTCGAGTTTCTGGCGGAAAAATTTGGCAGCTTTGATTAAAATTCTGTTTTGTATAGTTCGCACTTTATTATCTAGTCACTCTACAGTTTCCTATTTCCTGTTGACTTACCTAATTAATATGCAACTTCTAGAATTAAAGTGATAAAAAACAATCAGTGTAAAAATGTGCCCGCTGATTTTATTATCAAAAAGTATAATAATTTGTATGAATATAGAAATCTAAAAAGTCAAGGAGATGTGAATTTAAAATTTCAAATTGGTGTCATTAGCAAGTGTTTAATTTGAAACAATAATACTAATAATTAAGTTATTGTTTACAATTTATATTATTAATATTAATAATAATAACTATAATAGTTAATAATAGTTAAGTTAACAATATAAGTGGCTCTGTATTGTGCTGCCCTCTACATTGAACGATGCGTTTGGATACTTTAATAATAAAATTATTAAAGTAAGATATAAGTACTGAGATGGTTCCACTGTTAAACACGTTCACACCAACCCACAATTATTTTCTAATTCTCTATTGTATGTTTCATCTTGAAAGCATTCAGTAACTCGTTCTCAATCAATTAAACCGCAATAAATTCCAACTCTCAAACTGTTAACTGTATTAAAACTTCCTAAAACAAGTTAGATGTCCACCATTTTCGCCCCATGCAGCAATATTCGTATTTATTGTCTCCATATTGCTGTTGCACCCCATAACTCGCCATGTTGTGCTAGTTGTGTGTTTTCACTGATAAATTGAGCGAAAAACAAAGCACAGCCGGAATCATGAATAGCAGACAGCTAAACAAATCATCTTGCTGATATAAACTGCCTCATACGAGAAATCTAAAACACAACTCTTGTAAAATCATGCCAAAGTAAAAGCAAAAAATATATTGTGTTCTTTTTTTGTTTGCTCTATATTTCATACTCCTGTACAAAAACATACTCTTGGTAATATTCACTATTCTGCTGCGTATTTTGCGCTTGTGGTGGATGAAGTACCGATGCTTGCTTGCATTCGACTGTGATCGGTGTATTGTAATGCCATCAAACAATGTGGTGTTTACGACGATGTTATATGAACATGCATAAAATTTCAGCGCTGAATACGATTAATTCGATTATTTTATATATTTATTCTATCACGCGTGTTTGGGCTGCAAGGGAGGGAAAATGTGACGCTCTTTTCATATACGAACAATGCAGAAACATAACAATAGGTTTGGAAACTGAATTCGAGAGGAGAGAAATATTAATACAAATGCATCATTCAGCAGATTTCAATTTTAAAAAGTTATCGATTGATTTTAAGTGTGCGATTGCATTGAAAATACATGTCGCTATGCCTTTTCTAAACTATAGAATAGATTGCAACAAAAGCTAACGAAATTATTCAGTGTCGTTTTGATATAGTAATAGAGTAGTTAATTTTAAGAATGTCCCGTTTTATTCTAAGAAATTAGAAAAAATGTAAACTATAGTTGAATATGTAGGCAGCCAAATATACTCATATTTTCACAAAGGAAATTAGATTATAAAATGTTTAAATAAATTTAAAAAATAAGCCAGTATAACTTTAAATTAAATTAAAGTAAATATTTACCATAATTACTCCTAAGATTGCATCTGCAAATCAATATTGTTTTCATTTTGGGCGACCTTTTTTGAGCTTTAATTGGCTTCTTGAACAAAACCAAATTGTGTTTTGAATTCATGCCAATTTCCAATTCAACCGTTGTGAAAAGCCGAACGTGGTCGACCTTTAACACCCAATGAACGAAAATCTTTCAGTTGATGTTATTGAGTTTTGCATCGGAATACATGATAATAGAAAGCAATTGTTTGAGTTACGTTTTAGTTCGGAGTCATGTCGCCAACTACTGTGGCTTTGTCGAGTTTATTAGAAGTATGGCTTCTTATTCGTGAAGCTCTCAATACCAAACTTGCGGTTACCTTGCGGTTGGACACTTTGAGCGATATCTTGTTAATTTCCGGTGTTGCTCCATGAAAGCATTAATTATAGATAGAAGGAGTTTTATTGCATGGTAATGATGTGTATTTTATATTAAAAGGCAATAGAAAAACAAGATAAATCAAATTATGTCTTATATTTACAGATAAATTGAATGTTTCTTCCAAATTAGATCATGTGATGCTATTTACCGTCCCTAGACTTGTCCATCGGCTGTTTCCGCAGCTGCCGCTCGTGGTCGGCGGCGCGCGCCGTTCCCGCCTCGCTCAGCGCCCTCTGGCCTCAGTGCAATCGACGGCCCCCCAACGTGCATACTCTTCGCACGTCGAACGAGCGACTAGCCCAATCGGCAGCCGCATTCACCATTGTCTGGGGGACGCAGGCACAGCGCAGAGTTTCTCCACTGCTTCATCCTAGGCCCGGCAAAGCCCGCATAAAGCTCACGCTGTTTGTGTTTCGTCGTCAGCGTGCCGAGGAGTGGGACTGGCGCGTGGAGGATGCATCAGCTTCTGGCAGCATCCGCACCGGCTATCCAGTGACTCCACAGCGAGCGTGTGGTTGGGATCGCGCGCGCGAGGAGTTTTTCAACCGCGCGGACGAGAGTGCGTGTGTACTGAGAATGACAATTCAGTGTTAGTGATAGTATCTCTTTGAACCTGTGTTGAACCGGCGACAGTGTTTAGTGCGCTTTCAGCAAGTTTGGAATATTATTTTGTGTATAAACAGTAAGTGGACTATTTCTTCATTCCTCAGACTAGGCAGAATCTGCTTGGTTGAGTTAGTTATACAGAATGGTTTTGTTATCACGAAATTGTTATAATATTAGAATCCATCAACGCGTTCATGTGTTGGTCGATTTCCTGGGTAGGTGTAGAGTGCTTCTAGTGGATGTGTGCGTATGCGCGCACGCGCGCATTGAGCATCCTTTTCCCACACGCGACTGCCTCATCAACGCAGAGGGGTTGTGTAGGATAATGTTATTGATTTTACGGGGGTGCGCGCTGTATACTCATGGTGGGACCGTCGCGCGTGGCATGCTTGCTTCCCAACTGTCTGGCCGCGGCCCCGAAATAGACGCGCGCACATGAAGATACTTTTATATTTCTAGCAATTAATATACAAGGACCCTGAGGAGATTCACCTGCCCAATTGGCAGGATTGGACTGCAATTTGACCAAATGATAAAATTCTCTACCGTATTGATCCATTGGGCAAAGAGCAATGTGGGAACAAGTTTAAAGAATGCTTTCAACCTTGGACATCTGGGTTGCTGTCCTTTTGGAAACTTCACTCTCTTTTGAGTCCTTTGACTTTCCATTTTAAAGGAATCTGAATTATCCGTGCGATTGAATTGGGGAGTTTTCCAAAGGACACCGCCTACCTTTTTAATAATAAATAAAAAATTAAAGGAATTTTCATGGCTAGGTGGCCATTAAATTTAACCCATTAATAACAAGTAATTTCCTAATAATAAGAATTTTTCACTATTTTCAAATAAATATTTTCTAAATTTAAATGTTTGTCGTTTTAAAATGTAAATCGGAAATGATTCCTAAAGCGTGTATTACAACTTTCCGTGCACGTTTTTGTCAAGTGCATGTTGTCGCTTTGAATCACTGAAGTTGTCTATTTCTCTATTCCAAATATGAAGGTAATGACACTGATTTTAGCTGTTGGTGGCGTTGATCAATCCATGGCGACCGCAACTTATTTCATGCGACCCTATATTCGTTCTGCGATGCCTTGTGGCATAATAATCACTCGTAACGACATCATTTCGATTCCATTATAAACGAGATAATAATGGACACAGCCAGCAACGATTCGTCTGTTGAGCGTACGATTGAAACCACATCAACCAAATGAAGGCCCAGAGTGGTCATAGATTTGCTTATTGCCTAAAATGATTTGGGCAGCGCATTATATTTGAGTACCATTTGATAAAGAAAAAAGATTCATTTTTGTGGTAAGATGATTATCTCCTTTAGAATTACGAAATTCAAGATGGCTTGGATGAAAGCATTGAACTTTACTTTTCATCAAAATAATCATTCTACTCTGCAGCTAGTTGCGTCTTTGCCTAAGCATAGTGCTGCCTGTTATGCCCTGCGACTGCAAATCAAGTGATGCATCTGATGACCTGATGAAGATCGTGCTTGGCGGGCTGTATTCGTGCATAACGTACCGACCCGCCAAGCGAACGCAAAATGCATCCATGCACGGTGCCGCAGTTAAACAATAGCTTCATTCAGACAATTTGATTAATTTATTGCACTCGCAATTCTGCACGACGCGCCGGCTGCTTTCCTACCTTGCATAACCACCATGCTGGCTGAACAAACACCACATGACTCCAACTATAGTACAACAATATTAACAATTAAACGCCTGTGTGTGACAGTTTTTATTTTATTTTTATAAATAGCGTGTAATCTTGGCTGCGCTCGCGTTCTATCGACAATATCAATTTCAAGCATATCTGATGCGTATGATAGAAGAATAGTTCCTCTGGTGGCGTCTTGTTGTGTGGGAGTCCACGCAGATTTAACATCGGTCTGCAGCTCTAAGAATCTCAGCCAATGCGAAAAAGCGCAGCTTAGGTGCTCTTAGTTTGAATATCTCGCTTTATTGAGAAGCATACCGGTGCATTCCATACGAGTCGATTTTCTACGATTGGGAGATGTAGAATTTACATGGAATATAGTAATACATAAAATTCAATTGAATTGAATTGAATTGAATTGAATTGGATCATGAGGGAGGGGTATTTTTGTTTATTCCAGTAAATGTTTTTTGCATTAATATGATACGAACATACAGGGAATTGGGTTATTCAATTTGAGGATATCATGTTTTGTAGGTTTCTATTTTATTAGGAAATTAATACCAGAATTTCTTCAACATACTCGTAATCAACATGTTTGAAATAGTGAGATTGGAAGTTCTTGAAGTAAGTCTACACCGTTGAAGGAGCTATAATCATTGAATGTAAGAAAACCTTATTATAATCTTCCACTGTATTTATTAATAAGTACCATATTTATTCGTAACACTCACGATAGTTACGAAGAGACTCTTGAAATGTACACACAAACAAAACGCTTCGCATCCAACCTTTCTTCTTTCAACAATTCCAATCTTGACTCTAATTGGGAATTGTAACCGTATATGCAAATCAACCCCGTTCCACATTTTTTATTTATGTGTTTGCTCTTGGACAACTCTCGGCGGGCAGCGTTGTAATGAGGTGGCTGATGGTTTTCATCGCTTGTTTGTGCAGTATTACAAGATAATATCGGAGTATCGCATGATACAGGTGTGGACGATGCTGGTAGCGATAATGCAATGCACATTGCACAGCTAGGTAAAGGTAAATGAACAAGTAAAGGAGAGAATGAATGTCTTGAGGTTGGCTTTTATTGGCGTCCAAGACGGGATACGTCAGAAGCATGCGGAGAAATGTTTTGTCGGTCGTAAATTAGAAATTAAGACATTTCATACAAGCTGGTGCAGTATTTTATAAGCTTTAAGTGACCTGGAAAAATGAAGAAAGTGAAAAATGCAATAATGGTCTTCTTTAAACTGGATTTTTCGCATAATCACCTAATTGATTTTATAACGAGGTTAAAATTATCATAATAAGATGAAGGTTATAAGAGAGTGTTATAATGATAGTGGGTAAAGTCTTGGGTTTAACAAGAATCGTCCAGGTAGAATATCACGTTCGTTGCTTATTTAACAACCAGGTAGTTTTCTTCACATCACATCAAGTTAAACGGTGCTACCGAATTTCCGGGATTATTTTTCATCTCGCTTCAATATATTTGACCATCCCTGAATGACAAATTGTCAGTAGTTAAGTTTTAAAGATCAAATCCCTAGAACAACGCACGTGTACTGCTTTTTTTTGTGTATCTCCTATTGTGGCCGTCGCTGCTCTTGTTCCTTCTTCTGTTTGCTCAATTTCAAGACCCTTGTGCTCAGTGTGCGCATTTCAGTTCGGGTCCTCAGTAGCAGTGCTTTTGTTTCGATTGGCGCGTGGTAGAAATAACGGAAGTGGGTGTTTGGTCGCGACCAGGTGGCGGCATACTGACGGAACTCTTTTTTCCTCTCCTCACTCTTCACACTGCTTTCGGCACAACTGGAAATCGGAAGCATATCATGTGCACATAAATAACCATGGGGTGAGGTCGGACGTGTATTCAATGACTGTTTCGCTTGGTGAAACGCACACCCGTCACAATGAAATCAGAATGCTACTCTGGCTGTTGAGTACTTGAACGTAACTGTTTTGTACACATTGATACGCATTGTGTGTGGTTGGTCATGTAGTTTAATTACGGAATAATCGTCATTAAGTAGCGGAATGCTGGATGCAGGTCGTAAATCATTTTTATATTGAATATTAATGGTGTAAAGCACTCTCATTTATATATGATATCTTTCTTATTGTCTTGGCAAAACAATGAATGTCAAGTTATACTAGATTTTATTGCTTTACCAGGCGCTAAAAGAATAGAGCATCCTAAGGCACTAAAGTACTGTTTTTAAAAAACATAAAAGTTGTTTGTGCTAGAAGAGTATGCAACCCACTTAACCTCTGCACATATGCAACTGTAATGCGAACATGAGTTAGCATGATTCAACTTTAACGCATCATCTTAATGTAGGTTAGTTGTTGGTTGAACCAGGAGCACGTAAACCATGAGAAAATATGCGATGACCTTTTTTGTGTCTGCACTCAGCATGATTCCGCAACAAAAAGATTCACATGGCCGCTGGGCGGTCGGCCGCAAACGCGAAGAATACAAACGAAAACGGGAACCACCAAAGCTTCTCGTAGCGGTGGCGGCATCTGTTTTGTGTGGAATCCATGTGAATACTCTACAAAATCTATTTTCACACACGGCAGAACTAGAAAATGCATTATGTCCGATATATTTAAAGGCATGGAATTTATTTACTGCTTATACGACATTTAAAAGGGATTATTTATTGATACTAAGCAAATAATAGTAGTAATTCATTGAATATCTCAATATAGTGCAACGTATGAGTCAGCAACGCATGAATGCACTCTCATCCCGTTTGTTTGTCTGCCATCTCGTCTTGTCTCTTCAGCATGAGCCTCGGCTAGTTTTGGTTTCATCGCTTAATGCCGAGTGCTTGCATGCCCCCAAGCCATACATTCGAGCCAGCTATAAATAAATTAATAACACGCGCGTTTTTCATTCATCTGCTGGCAACTGCACACGATGTATATGATGCACTCGGCACAAATTGCAATGCCTGCGAAGCTTAATAAGCTGCCAAACTTGTATGCTTTTGAAATATTCCGCATTGATTTCTATAGTTTTTCCCCTGCCAATTTCACTTTTATTACCTTGAAATTAGCAGAGTATGTGAGATTGCCTACTGTATGCTTCAAGTAAGTAGAATAGTTGGGAACATATTCAGAGTCCGCTTGAAATTAGCATTATTATGCGAAATTTAGCAATTATGTGCTTAATTATGTGCGATTTGTACTGCAATCAGCGTTTAATGGACCCTGCTGGAAGTGTTAAAAGGTTGAAATATTTTAAGTGGAAACTTCAATACTATACTGCACGGTGAAATAGTTGGACAACAAATTGCTGTTGCGATTTTTACACCACGCTATGAATGGATTGGCTTGCAGGCGTGTAATTGCTCATTACGCCGAAGAAAATGATGGACAATAACGATAGCAAAAACGTATTGACGTGTTTACAACACGAAGAAATAAATGAATTATTATTATATTATAAAACATTATACACTTATATCTTAAATTAGAGAGAAATGCCTTTGATGTTTCATTCTTCTCGATAGCAAATAATTTGTTTTAATCAATATTTATTATCAATTAAAAGCATCACAACTGGTTTATATCTTCTTGCAGAAGGCGCGAACCTAATAAAAGCTCGATAAAAAGCGCTTATTGATGCATTACTAATGATCGATTAATTTGCCTCTCTTCTTTTGAAGTATTTTCTTCTTGCTGAGTTTACCCAGCGGCAATCACACGATTGGTGTTCACTTTAAAAATAGATTTAATCGGAGAATCGGTGATTCTCTAAAGCGTTGGGAATCGAATGTCGAGGTAAGAAATCAAAACGTCAACGGGCAAACACGTGCCGGAATTTACATAAATGGTGATGGTAGATAACGAGTTGTTGTTCTTTATGAGTTGAATGTAATAGGATTTATAAACACAATGATTTTTTAATGAATAAGCCAGAATGTGAGGCAATAAGGTGTTTGCATTATGCTAGAATGTTTGCGATTCTAGGAATGACTATTACATTATTGTGCTAATGTTATTAGCTATTTTATGAAGGTAAATAATATATTTGATTTTAATTCTAATTCTTTCGTAATACAATAATTCGGTTTACTTCGCGTAGAGTCGGAAATGTTACGCACGAATTCGGTTACCGCGAGGCTTGACGATTAGAGGACGAATATAAACGAAAAACGACGATCTGTCAAAACGGAGAGTATTTCTGTCTTCAATTTATTTTAATTGGTTATATTAAAGAGTAACATTCGTCTATTGGATTTAAAACAGATATTTATAAAATTAGGGCATTTGTACTCACATAAAGAAACTAATTTCATAATTGCGAGGCATATCATGGCACAACAATCTTTATTCAGGGTAATTATTCGAACCATGCGCGCTTGCGACCAGTACAGTCCGGGGGCAGTTTATTGTTTCTATAAAAGGCTCTAATTTTCCATGCAATTATCACGCGAGATATTTGTGCGCCGCCGTCGAAATTTTGTGTTATCGCGCTTTCCCGATTGCCCTCGCGAATACCATCAAATATTTGCAGTTACAAGTGAAACTTACCGAAAGCATTCATGCGCTATTATAGTGATGATGTGACTATGAAATGTTGTTGCACTGCAACCCTGTTTGATTAACAATTAATCAACATTGTACACCTGCCATTGTAACATCCTGTTGGTTGTTGCAGGTGGAGTAATTAAATGACCGTTATTATACCTCAGATTTCTCCTTTACAATTAGGTAGAGTAATTTATAGACATTTCTATCTTCTAGAAAATGATTGAGATCAGAAGAATGCGTGCTTTTGTTTGAGCTTTGTCTCAATCGATTTGGTTTTATTTCTTGCTGATCGTGGCATTAAAGCGTATCACCTTCGAGCTGCACTGCAATAACGTAATCATGAGAAATTGAGAACAAAGTCCGACAAGCGTGATAATCGTATTGCACTGCATGCCATCCCGTCCAAGCGAACCGAGACAATGCGTCTTCATCTCAAGCAAACGGAGCTTTCAGTGTATCCAGTCTGAAGAAATTCAATTGTGATTACTGCATCGTATTGCAATGGCCATATAAATGCATAAATAAACGTTGAAATTGATGATGAATAAATTTGATGCCGACATTGGAATTAATTCGAGTGCAATTTGGCGAAAAAAAAAAGGGATTAAGAGCTGATTTAAAGATATTATTTTTCAGCAACTTAAATAATACAATGGGAGAGAATTATTTTAATAGCACCGTCTCACTGAAATAATAATTGTAGTTGTGCTCGCGTTCCATGTTCCTACTTGCTTCAATTCGATAGGTATTATAGTTCTGGGATAGTTCTGTATTTAATTAATTTTCTTCCGGTGCTACACGCTCTACTGCCCTCAAAAGTTTCGCAATTCTCAAGTTTTCAAGTTAATCTCAACTCATAGAAACTTAAAATTTGTTCTCCGCTGAAAATACGACGACAGTTTGCTAAACGCTATTTTTGTTGCAGATCCATCCTGGATGTGGCGGTGAAGGATTGTATTCTGTAGAGTCGTCCCGGAGAAAAATGGCCGCGTTTGTATGGGCGATATTCGCCCTGCTGGGCGTTGCCTACGCTGCTGGCGTCAGTTTGAGCCTCACCGCGAAGGACACCAGCAATCCTCCAAAGCAGTCGGTTTCGGTGATACCGCACGACGCACATCCTGGATACAGCATAACCAAATTCGATGCCGATCATGCTCTCAACTACAAATTGATGGAGAATGGATTCTCACAGTTCTTCACAATGCTGCAGGATGGCTCTATAATGACTATCTCAGACCTGAGTCCTCTCGTGAATAGGCCAATTGATCTCACTGTCCTCGCCGAAAGTCCGAATCATACGACAACCACACATACTCTGCAGCTTTATGTACTGGATAGGAGAAACATGCTGAGTTTCCGAAC
The DNA here is from genome assembly GCA_027575565.1 of Diploeciton nevermanni. Classification (NCBI taxonomy): domain Eukaryota; kingdom Metazoa; phylum Arthropoda; class Insecta; order Coleoptera; family Staphylinidae; genus Diploeciton; species Diploeciton nevermanni. The sequence continues at coordinate 1,375,042 of JAODIE010000007.1, forward strand.
TGATAGCATGGACGTTACAGGCAGGGTGGTGGAAAATGATCCAGCGCATAAAAAGGTGTCGGGTGTGCCAATCTTGGCTGCCACGGCTGGGCTGAACATGCTGCCTATTACCTACAGCATTATTGGCGGAAACACAGGATTCGCATTCGAGCTGCAAAATAGTAAAACCGGGGAGACCAACACCAATGTGACGGTGAACGATGCTGACGCCGGGGTTTATATTGTAACGTCTCAGGTCCTCGACCGCGAGGACCTGGATAGATACGTGCTGACCATTCAAGCAACCGACTCTACCGGAATAAACAAAGCAGTTACCAATGTGGTTATTGTTGTGGAGGACGAGAACGATAACAGTCCTGTTTTTACACAGAAAGTATACCGGTTTGTAGTCGGGGATGACTCTCTCGATGGAGATAACATCACGACTCAATGGAAACGTTTTTCGCTAATCGGCAAAGTTGAAGCGACTGATGCGGACGGAGATAAAGTGGCTTATCGTCTAGTGACACCCAGCAACTTTCTAGTCATCGTTCCACAGACTGGAGATCTACTTCTAACTGAAGAGCCATCCGAGGAGGTAGAGTTACAACTTGTGGTAGAAGCACATGATTTAAGGACACCTAGTAGGACATCTCCACGACCTGCACAAGTTATCTTCCATTACAAACCTCCAATGCCACCTAAGGTTGACTTAGACTTGGATTTACAGTCATTGGAGAGTGCTGCTTTGCATCGCATCAAGAGGCGAGTGACCAGAGCAGTGAGACCCACAAAACGTATTGAGTTTACTGAATCAGATGGCGAGACCGAGGGTCGGAATGTTTTTCAATTGGAGAAGGAGACAGACAGGGAGACGTTCAAGATTAGGGATGAGAATCCTTGGGTGACTGTTGAACCGAATGGCGCCGTGCGTGTCAAGAGGAAGTGGGACTACGAAGAGTTAGGACCCGAGAAAACCATTGACTTCTGGGTCACAATCACGAATGCAGAGAAAGGCGGTAAGTGAATTTATATTTGAGAGAATCAATATTTGCAATAGAGTTATGACTGAGAAATTTTTTTATAATCGGCCTCGTTTGATATTAAAACGTTAACTTAACCACGAGCATTAACTTTAAATTGATGTTGCTGATATGATCTATAGCTTGTTAAGGGAATTATGGGGGTAATATGAGGGTGGAGTACTATTTGGTATACCTATTTTGGTATATCTTGCTGTAATTATTATTCCCTAACGAAATCATTTTTTTTTAATTGGTTAATTTAATTAAAATACGCCTCAATATTATTGGTTGGTGCTGGATAATTATTTTTCAGTAATAACTCGTTTAACATAAAATCAATAGCTTAATTTGCAGTGGGGTAAATGAGGTTAGATTAATATATTTACTTTTAGCAACTTCCTTGACATTAAAATCTGCTTTTGATTCAGAACTTTTTTAATTAAAATTTTATTCCGTGGCGATTTACACGCGCTTAGAAACTCTGTAAGTCCCAACGCAATGTACGAAAAGTTAATATTTATGTTCTGCAGCAATGCGCGTTAATTACACCCTGCGAGAGTGGAACAAAAATGTCATACGTATAAAAAAATCGCCCGCAAGCCGCAGAATTAAATTTAAGCGCATTGTAAAGTTGACTTTTTAGTTCGTAGTTGTCATAGCTTGTGAAGGAATGTACCATTTCTACATCATGCAGCTTTCGGTTTTATTATTCATTGCAGTAGAAAACTTATGCTTCCTTTTATGTCCCACTGAAACGTCACCGCATATGAACTATTTAAAAATTCACACAGATTGGCGTTTTAACATTTCATCTTGTGTTATACATTTCGACGAGATGCCTTTACTGTAAAAATTTATCAGCTTATGGATATACGAGAGTCATTTGCTAAATTGAATTCAACTCGATGTTGGTCATAAACTAACGATGTCAGCGTCTTCCTGCAAGGGTCGGTCTCTCAATTTGCCGTTTTCTTTCTTTTGTGGCTCTGTTCATGATCGTGTACCTTGCATCGCAATGGTTGTACGACTATAACGCATGTTCTAAGCAGACATGCCATAATCTGGATGTAATAAGAGGTATTAATTTTCCGCCGGTGTTAAAACTCTGGCTGATTTTAGATTTCCTGTTAAAGGTCGGATTACTTGATGATGCACTATGCGATTTACTCCATGGGCGGATTCAGGACATTTGTGGGCATTCCTTTTGTCTATATCATAGCGATTACTCCTCGCTGCTTGTGGGTATAAAATGGGTTCGCAAAAGGCGTCCTGCTAGGACCTTTGACTGCATGTGGGCGTGGCCGGAGAAGGCACGAACGAAAGCGTACTTAGTGGAGCTTATTTATTATGATTAAGATTTGGCGTAATTATGCGGCGTTTTCTCTGCAGACATTAATCTCTTTCGCCATTAGTGCGCCTTAGATATTAAGAAACATTGTTTGAAGGCGATGAAACTGTGCTAATGGAGTTTATCAATGCCTGAGTTGAATTTGACAGATGGAGGAGTATTTAATATTTTGGAATATACTAGAGGTTACTTGCATTGTGTTAAGACAATGCACCAGTAATTAACACCAGTTTGACGTCTGGAGGTTTAAGAGGGTTTTAATTAATTAATATGGGCGCTTGTTAAGTTTCCAACTAGATTTTTATTGCTAAGAGTCTTTCTCCAGCTGCCTGTACAGTCACCAGTTCAGTCATATACAAGACAACAATTAATGTCTTTGGGTATTACAAGAATTTACTGCATACCACATTTATGTGAGAAATAATTATAAACCAAGGTGTGAGTGGACTTATTAAATATGTTAATGACACTCAAATGACTTAAATGCGCATCTCGTCGATATTTCATCCAATTAAGATAAGCATCTCTCAGTCTATGTTGAGTCTCAACAACACCTTCATCGTCCATGAATAACCATCGAACAACTTAAACGCCAGCATATTATCGTTGAATATCTAGTGCCTTGTGCAATCCATCATATTCCGCAGTCTAATATTACGTTATAGGTCAGGACGCAGTGATGCGCAAGTAAACAAGCATAGACTAAGTCTATTATCGCAAGAGAACATGTAGGCATGTTGGTTGATTAGTATTTGAACCATATAATGATGGCATCGCGAAACTCTGAATAAATATGCTGACCAAATAAAAACAGCATCCATGCGGCAGATGCTTGGAATTGGTTAGTTGGGACGATGTCAGCTTGATGTATGCTCGTACATCCTGCAGTACGTGCGTTTTTAACAAGTTTGCACAATGTGTGTAACATGCAGCGTATTATAAATAATATAAATTTTTAGGCAAAGTTAGGCTTCTAACATGCCTTGGTGCAGCACGTTGCTTTAACACTTTATTTCTTGCTTCCGGAATGGTCTGTAGCACGCGAAGTTGTGAAATATAACTTTTAAGCGTCTTTTTACTTACCGCTGCGTTGCTGGTAGTTGCCGGCGGGTGGGGGAAGGAATATTGTTTGGCGTCTTCTGGTGCATAGCTGGCACTTGGCCAATTTTCACCCTGCATTGTTTCGGCGTCGAGGACTCCCCGTTGTTGGCATGACTCGTTGAAAGCCAAGAAAACGTAAACTTGGTTGCCTAGCACTATGCAGGCTTGCTTATGGTGTCTTTTAGTATGCCCCCTGTGGCAGAGTAAACTTGCCGAAATTTAGGGACGCATTCAAGTATCGACGTGGGGAGCTAACAGCTTGATGCAGGGAAACACAAGGAAGATATACTGTTGGGATGAAATCGATCGATGTTTATCCCCCGTGTATCTCTAGCGGCGAGCCTTTGTCTTAATTAAGGCTGTCTCGATCGTTGCTTTGTTGCGGGACCCTTGAAGCAACCTGTATTGAACGGCGCAAGTTTTTCATCACGGACGCAAATTTGATCGGAAAAGCAAGTTTTCTACAGCTTTGACGTGTGGGCAACGAAATGGCTCATTATGCCTGTGAGATTTAAGAGCGATTGAACACGCCTGCGTCAATCGTCGGGTAATTATATAAAGCTGCTTTGTGTCGGAAATGATCAAAAGCATTGTCTTTAATCTGGTTTTCCTTTGGCGCGTTTCTAGTCGGCTTTTTCATAAGTTAGCAATTCGCACCTTTTCGGAGACTTGTGGAACATCAAAAGATGATATTACGTGCTTATTTTAATTTGTGAAGTGCTTTCCACTTGCAATAGTCTCTAAGGTGCTTCCTTTGCACGTAATGCTCGAGTCCACTTTTTTTTTATTGGAATGCTTCTTGACGGCGGTTAAAAGTGGGCGTTTTGCCACTGAGCGCCTGGCCGTCTTCGGACGGGGTCGTAGGCGGTTCGCTTGAATTCGGCCGGTGGCGGCGGCGCACTCGCTCTCTTCTTTCGCCGCCTCCGCATTCCGCGGCACGGGCGTGGCGAAAATCAATATAGCAGAGATAGCGTAGCAACCGGCAAAGAAAAATGAGCCAACAAAAGGTATGCCTACCTCGATTGCCGCCCCATCGTACATTGCATCGTGCTAATTTGTTATACATTTGCATTTATTTACGCGGTGCGTGAGGGTATTTTTTTATTGCGTTGTTAATCAAATCTTAACAAACTGGCGAACTTGTTAAAATACTTTATTTTCTCTTGGAAAGCGATATATCATAAATTGTGGATACAACTTAAGTCTCATTTGTCTATATTTATTGAAGTACCTGTTTAAGTTAAGCTGTACTCATTTGTCTTTTTTATATGCAAAGAGGGGTAAATAAATAAATTGAAAATTTACAGTTTTATGAAGCTGTCTGTTTCAATTAAACTTCAAGTGTAAGACTTAATATTCTGCTAATAAGATTACATTTAAGGTTTGCTAAGCTCCGCCGTTATTCTGTAAATACATAAAGGGGTGCAAGTTTGACGTTTTTGGGGGAGGTGTGCATTCGAGGAGCGCTAAAAATCTTTGTTTACTAGTTTCGTCGAGTGGAAATCAATAAGACAATCAACGCTTTTCAGCCAGCTTTCATTTAGATTCTATGGCTTAACCTTGGTTCAGCGAAAGCTCACCTAAACATTAAATTCCTACATTTATTCCTGACTTGATTACAACTTTTATACAATTTTTAATACTGGCGTGCAGCGAACAATTATTACCTTGCCAAACATTTTCAACTTTTGTAGAAGCAGCTGAATCTATTTTGGATCTGGAATTATTTGAGATTTTCTGCCTTTTGGTGACGGATTGATCGTTTTGGATCATCCTGTTAGACTTGGAGACGTTGGTGGGTTGAATTTTGCACACAGTAGTGGGTAATATCTTGACTTTCTTAGTTGCTATAAAACTCCCCAACGATTTTGTTTCCTTCCAAAGAAAGTACGCTGCATACTCAATGCTTTGGTCTTTCCAAACTGTCCGAAACAAGCAGAGACAAAAGATGTAGGTGGTGCACGTACGAATCATAAATTACAGCCTCGACGAATTACGATCCAATGCTGAATTCAACACTGGTGCTGTGACACTTGTGTTACAAGATCCGCTACTTGTTATCACACACAGTAGACAACTTCCTGACTTAGAAGATTCCAAAGATAGAGGAATACAAAGCCTAATGTTTGAAACAAACTCGTTAAACGCATATTTATTTACATTATAGCATTAGGCAAAGCATGGCTCTTTCAAAGGATTGAGTTAAAAGACGAGTGTTAATGCCCTTTCGACAAATGACAATCATGAAGAAATTCGTGCGTTGTTTACAAATTACTGGAGATTTACTGGAGAGTGATGTGTTAGATGTGAGATGATTGACGCCAAATGTTAATTTTAAAAGTTGTTTGAATCAGGACATGTGCATATGTTACATTTCCAATGAAATTATTTGATGATTTTGCTTGAATCATTAATTAAGGTGCACTTTTCTATGTATAATTGTCACCTTCTACCATTTCAACACACTTGTCAAGTACAAAATTGCAGTCAACAAAGGAATCTCTGCTCCCTAATTTATAAATAAATAGTGACATCATTACTCATTTCTTTAGGGAATAAATTAAAAATTAATCGTTGGTTAATTTTCGTGTTCACATTTGGTCTTACACGCATCTCTCAAGTTGGTAATTTGCCTCATATTTCATATTGCAATACACGCAATCCAACATACAATGACGCAGCAAATGCATTCACCTCAAAGCAATATTATCTACTACACCTTGGCTGATTTATAGCCCATGCGAACTTACATCGACCTTACCTACGTTACACATGTTCCTGTAATGTAGTTTACTTGCACTACGTGTGCGATTTACATATTTCCGAATGAAGGTTTAATTAGCGACAACGTTCTTCAGCCGCGTTCGCATGATGCTATGTGCTATCTTTTTGTGTTCTTTGATGTGGTATCCGCACTACTTATTAATAGTTCATTAATGATCCAGTGCAGAGATCAATAACGTAAATCAAATATAATAGTGGCCTGCTATCTTTATGGAAATTTCGTGGCTGCACACCATTTTGTAATAAAGATAAGTTGTCCCTGATATTGAAGAAAATCACTTCACTAATGAATACCAGTGAATACTGTAAGTTTAGAAAGGAAATTTGATTGTTGATTGCATCGTGACACTTCAATGATGGACAGTTTTGGGTTATGCATGGAATAAATTTGCGCTGTGGAAAAACTCATTGCATTATCAGTGATGGAAACTAAACTTATTCTGATTGCGATATGGGGATTGTGGGCATGTGCTATAATCACATTTTTGGCGCAAGAGGAGACGCTTCTTTTATCCGCGTTTCCCCAAGTATGTCGCATTGTACTCGAGATGGCAGCGGCGGGTGGCGGGTTTTGCTCTAATGCATTTTCGGGAAATGGTATTTATTGATCGGCTTTCCGTGAACGTACACGCGATGAATCACGATTATGTTTTCTCCACGAAAAGCCCCAAAACGGTATTCTTTCTACTTCCTTTCATCTCCTTCCATTCCGGGGTGTCCTGTGGTTAGTGTGATGCAGCTAGCTTTAGGGGGATGAGTTCTCACACATGTCCAGCTTGGGCAACTTGAAGTCGAAGTCATAGAATGGAATGACAGGGAAAAAGTTTGGCGCGTTTGGGACAAACCTTTTTTTGGAACCACCAACTACAATTCGGAAACGTCCAGACACCAAAAAAAGTCCACGACTCAATTTCCCAAATTGCATTTCCCGACATTATATTACATATTTATAAGTTCACTTGAGGCGTGAACGTCTGGAAGCCATGTCCAGGATTATGGGAATTTACATAATTTCTTTTCTTCATGTCTGTTCGGGATTTAAATATCTGGTTTGTGGTGCACTTTAAGAAATCAATATAGCTGCTGCTTGCAAGTGTCATCTTGCCAAACGCTCATATTTCCAACAGTAGAATCGTTAGAGTCAAACAACTTCAATCGCTTTTCATTTCAAGGATTAATGGCTAGTTCTAAATCAAGTTATACAACTTCACTTTGCAGCCAGTTCAATCTTCAACTTCCCGAACTCCACTTACAGAATGAAGTATGACTGCATAGACGTAGAATATCTGCTGCATTTGTCATTTAAGGGAGGTAATACGAAAAACGAGTAAATAAAATCGATGGCAAAACGATGAAATAATGTACTTGGGCTACACCGAAATTGTAGAAATGTTGCATTCGCAGACAGAGCGTGTTTGTAAATGAGTGATCGGCACCCTTCTGGGACCATCGATGGCAATCATGATTACGTCACCCTGAGCCGAGCAAATGTTTTGAGCCTGTCTGAACCATGACCCAGCCGAATTCATGAACACATGCGGATATGTGTGTGCAATTAAAGCTAAAGGGGGCTGGGCCACACATCCGGTGCGCAAATGTGTCATGCCAGATTATCGCCCTGAGACCTACCACACGCACCAGGAATGGTTATAACTGAATTTGTGTGCTTTCAAGGCCGGTATTAAGAAAAGGGGGAATTGTGGCAAACACTGCACAATGAGGGTTGGTTGTAGCCTTCCTTTAAACATGACTGGACCAAACATAATCCATTCCCATCGCATTTAAACAACAAATGTGGCTTTAATTGTGATTGTTTGTACTTTGTTGGCCAATTTATCTGAATTTATCAGATTATAAAGCTAGAATGGTAGTTTCTCTATCGTGATGCGTTCTCGTTGCTCTATCATGACTAATTAATATGGATTTGAACACTTGATACATTTGGATCCTAAAAGTTTAATTCGAATTGTAAAGAAGTCCTGATAGAAAAACGAGACGTACATTATCGCTGCCAGACATTTGCTTGGCTTAAACAGTCTATTCATTAATCAACAAAGTTTGCACGACGAGCCGAACATTTTGCCTGAGGCAAGTTACGCCCGGCCGGCGGCAGGTTTGTATTAGTTGTTATTTGGGTTTGAGAGCGAAAGCCTAGAAGTAGAAAACGGTAAAGGTATGAGGGTTCAACCTTCATTCCTCGCAGAATCAAAGTCACATTGGTTCTCTATTTCACCTTAATTCTGCTATTAATCAATAAGTAAACATTTTTCTGATTAATATTTTTTAATTTTCCTTGTGTACCAACCTGTACAAAGTGAAAGGCGAATTACCGGCGCAAGCAATAGTTCTGGGGGTGTTTTCTTTTGCGTCATTTTCCATGCTTATAAAATATTTAACGTTTGCCCAGTGTAACCATCAATCTTCTTGCTGTGTCTGCTTTTGGTCGTGGCAGCAAGATAAGAAGTGAAGTCCCAAAGTGGACTTTTGAGCAAAGATGCTCGAGGGCGTTTCGATACAAATGTCTCAATTAGTTCACGAAGCAAAATCGCCTCTAGGAGATTTCTTCCACTGAGCAAAGCCAGAAAAGTTCTAAAACCATATAGGGTATTCAACCATGAACAGAGACATCAGATAAACACAATAAGAAGCGAGAATAAAAATTGTTTTCTTTTCTCCTTACATAACCTCATATTATCCACACTCGACTAGTGTTTATTGCACATTTTTTACTACATTGTAGCAAACGACTTTTTCACAAGAAGATATATTATCAATGGGGTGATAATTGACATTCCTAGTATCAACATTATCATAATTTATCACATTATAAATTAAATGTTAAGCATAGGATAATATTAATTAATCATAATGAGCGTGGCTGTGTATAAATCACATGTCGGCCTAACTTTTCCATCGGTGGGTTTTTATCAATAACCCACCCACGACGTACCTTTCTGTATCTACATCATGGATACCGTTCGCATGTAACGAATCTAAATGCTGGGATGTGGCCGGCACGCATTTAATAATAACCAGACATTATATAACGATTGCTTGGCGCACGCAGCAAAATTAAACAAAACACTATCTTGGGATCCCAGCACTGCAGCTAGCTGATAGGCGAATAGGAAATATGATTCACTGCGAAAATTAGCCGTCCAAGCTGCAGCGGGCAAGGTAAATCCTCTGCTATTACTGATTCGTTCATATTTTGGTTAGATGGCTTAGCATATTTACCTAGGGTGTGTTTCAAGGGAATAAACTGTGCATATTACGATTTTACGCTGTTTTTATGGTATATATTAAGCTGTAACAGCAGAAAAACCAGGTTAATTCAGTGCTGGAGTAACTGAAGTAATTCGCACGTTGGATGGCGCTGAGAATAGGTTAATACCAGTGTTTTTCCTGCTGCTATTGTACTACACTAACCATACTATCATAGCTCATTCCTGCTTTTAGCAGGTATAGTCATGTCATGAAACATATGGCATTGTGGCAAAAATTACGACCACCCCAATGCTAGGGCTTAATTAAGGTCGGACTCGGGTATACAATCATGCGCATACAATCATGTATACACAGCAGGGTCACGTCACGACTTATGAAGATCCGGCAGAGTAATAGAAACGCTTTGAGAGTGGCTCCGAAGTGTTTCGTTTGAAATTACACATTACATTTCTTCCTCCCACTAACTTTTATTGCTCTTGAAAGCGTACAGCTGAAATACATCCACTGAAAGTATGTTATATGACATTGTGGGAATTAATTTTTCAGCCTACAATTTAATCACAAATCTTTGTTTTGTGGATTGATTGGATATAGTAAAGTAATTTCGTACATTGGTGCATTCATTATTCAGCTTGTGGACATTTATTGTGCGCATTCAAGCTTTTATTGACCTTGTCGGTGGTACACGTAAAAATATAATGAGTTTTGTTTGTTGTGCGCTTTTCGATCGCATTGAGCGTTCTATTGTCCAGCAATAGCTACCAGCAAATCTATACACTCCACAAAAATGATTACGCCATCACGTAATGACTAAGTGTACAAACAACAGAAGGGCCGATTATTAGGTTATTGATTATGCAACCAACTATACACGAAGCAATTAATTTCTCTATAGAATTCGCATTTTAGGTAACTTTAGGATACACTCTGTGCTGCAGGACATAGAGAGTAATATAATATTTTTCCTTCAATTCCAACTGAGGGTTATTTTCGCAACTTGAAAGCGCACTGTGTGTGGTGTCTCGTTTCGAGTCGCGCATCCGTTTTGTTTACAAGTTTATCATGCGGGTGTACACGTACTTTTCAGCATGTTTACTTTTTAATATTCCCAACTCCCGGAGCGTTCCAGGGACTCAGTTTGGGGCGAAGTTTTGTGCTTACAGCAATTTGCTTTAATTTGTGACCCGACGGCGACGTCGGAACGAATGTAATCTCCATCAATTTTCCAGCCAACACTGAAACTTTGCACTCGGTTATCAACATCATTGATAAATAATTCTCACAAGTTTATAAAATTGTGAGCAGCACGAAAATTAAATAATAATACAGCAGTGCATCAAATCTAATTTAAAATTTAATCAATTCCTATTTAACCATTGTATGAATTGATTGGACATTGTTGTGCACCACAAGGCTCTTCATAATATAATTTCTTCTTTCGTTGATCGTGACATGGCACAGCATTCGCGAATGCGATTTATTAACGAGCGAACAACTCCGTTGATGGATATCGCCGAAGAAGGCGACGCCGTAGGTGCACAATGACGGCGAGAACCTTGCGAAACGGAAAACGTTCGAGTCTTGATTTCGTTATGTCGATATGAATGCAACGATGCGCAATGCATGTTTCGACAATTCCATTATTTGATAAACTGACGGAACCGAGTTCTTATCTAATAAGAGAAATATTTACGCAAACAATTGCGAATTTACTTTTTTCCACACGGTTGAATCGATAGACAATGAGCTTCAGCATTTCATCTTGATTTAATACCTTCAAAGTCTAAAAAACACAAAGAGATTGTATTATGCCATGGTGCTATTGAATTATTCCAACTAAGGATACTTGTGGGTTAATTAAAGAGGTGGGAGTTTAATTTGGAATAGTAGTTTAATGAAGGTGCTTCTGGTTGATTAATTCAATTGTATGCTTTATCTGTTTAATTGCTCATATTGTCAAGGAGACTACGTTGCTGGAATTGTAAACAATGTAAAAAGGGTTGCCTGCATTGGTATGCTTTTACATCCTCATCGACTGCATATTGGGTTGCATACCAACTAAAATAACACAAGGCAATCGTTGATATTTTTGAAGTGTACAATGTTCTATTATAATCAAAAGTACTCTGCTTTTATATATACCCAGCTTGAAACTATTGTTTGTTTTACTATTCCCACCCCATTGTTAGGGTTATATTCACATACCCAATTTGTACAATCTACATTCGACTGGTGGATAAAAAAAAGGGTTGTTGTTGCACGCTCGAACAAATATGTTGAATTAACGAACACTTGCAGGCGCAAAAACGGCCAGGGTGAACCTGCCATGAATATAAATGTAAATCATGTACGAACAAAACTTACATCCCTGGAAAAAGTGTACATAATCCTGAACATAAAACAGGCATGTTCGGTGCATCACGTATCAATATCATAAAATTGTAATTACGCCGCGCATTGCATTTTCAGTATTCAATTTGCGGGCTGGAAAGTGGAATTTAAAATTAAAATCAGCCGCCTCTCTTGTTGGCCGTTTGATTGTGCACTTTGCGTGTGGCATTCCGGCGACTGTCGATCCAATCTCGGGACATAAATCAGATTAAATAAAACAAAAGTTAGCTATTTTCCCATTCAATGGATGGCAAGTTTTATTCCTGGACTTTGGATGTGGACGAAACCTGGGACATGCAGTAACCTTTTAGGACTTGGGCCTCATTTACAATGCTTGGCTTGGCGGGCTTTGCTAAATTTATCGATCCAATGAGATATGAATGTTTAATGTAATGCTACCTGACGATAACAAATGCTGCTTGTTTCTACCTTTTTATGTTTTGTTGGATCTATCGGCTAGTCGAGTTGGCATTTTATTGGATTCACGAAGCTTTTGTTTACGTACTGCGTGCAGATAAATGGATTTTTATTCCGAACTGAGGGAGATACTTGCAAAATAATATAGCGAATTGCAGAGTAAACACACCATTTTTCGTTCTATCACCTAAAGCAGCAGAAACAAAAAGTGCTTAACTTTTGTGCTACATTTATTTGACATAATTACGATTAATTAGTGTAATTAGCACAGCTCATCATCAGTCACAAACAAAAGAGGCAGATTAATTGAGGGCTATTTTCACCAACGATATTGCGCCGCCATCAGAAAAAGCCAAGGAGTGAAGGTTAATTTTTTCTGGCATGATATAAAAGCAAGTAGCACTTTAAGATCTGCTCGCTGCCATCACGCGCGAAAGTCCTTCGCCCCTTTACGCAGGCATCGCCGACATTGCAGCCTCCGCCGTCAGTTTCTCTTTCCATGGCTTTTTCCTTTGCATTTTGCCACCTCACGCGTTTCTTATTTTCCGTCTACTTGTCTCCCATTTTATTGGAGGTACTCTTAAGTTTCATTCAGGACACGGAATGGGGATGTGGATGTAGATTATGATGGTGGAGCGTAGAGAAGAAGAGGTCAGGGCGCATGCGTACTTCTAATATCAATATTGTGCTACGTTATGATACGATACATGGCCGTTCAACACAGCGCGGGAGCAGCGGAAAAGTTTCGTCGCCGCCGCCACTGGAAATAATATTCATGGTTTGTTTATGTGCGATCAGGCGCACTGGGTGATCATACTTTAGGGCGAGGTGGCAAGAGGAACATTGCATTACTGGATAATCATTAATTACAATTAGATGGTTCCATAGCTGCTAATACTGGTAATGAATGAGACAACAAGGATGTGGTGGTGTTAATATATTACAATGGGTTTTAATTAATGAATTCGGTTAGTGGGCAAATTAAAATTATTGTCGCGGTGATGATGATGATAATACAGAGGGACTAGTTGAAATTAATTAAATTGGATTCAAACTGCTTAATTTACAATTTTCTAGTTTTTCACCACTTGTTTCTAGCGAGATCAAAAATTTAGGCAGCACTGTACTAAAAATAGTCCTAGGACATGGTTCCGACATTGCTAGTGCAGATTACAGTTAGGAATGCACCCTCATTCCGTACAACCCTCACTCTCCAGTCACAATGTGACTTCGAGACGACCCCAGTATGAAAAAAGGGCGTCCCGCTCATATTCACACATCCTACTCTAGCCCATGCGTAATCATCATATACGCAGCCTTCGCGTGTGCAACGCGTGCGTGCATTTATTATTTATTAAGTGCATCTGCTCTTCAGCGCACTACGTTCCGAGACAAATCGTGCAGTTTAAAATGCACACGCGTCCCGGCGTATACAAAGAAGCACGCCGAAGAATGGGAACGTGCGAAACGGCGTTATGCAAACTGTACCGTAATGCATTCGGGGAAAATAGATGAATGATTAGGCGCCGAGTGTTTTCTAAATTTATCGTTTGCAAGCGGGCGGAATGTGAGATTCAGCGCCGAAATGTTGGGGAAAAGCTGAGCTTAAATGTTTAGGACAGCGTGCTGGCGTGAGGCGCTGACACATGAAATTGGATTTTCTATTAAAATAGCAGATTTTGAAAGAGGGTTAATTTGTTGGTGATTATAATTAAGGAAATATTTGTGGTATTACAAAGTTGTCTTGTGGTTTTAAATGTGTTTGGTACTGCGTTTACCGCTCACATATAGTTAATTAATGGAATGTTGATTTGGAAAGTGTTTATTATTATTAACTTGGCGAGAGGAATTATTAAAAGCTGAAGATTAGTTTACAAACTTTTAATTTAATATTCATATCAATTATAATGTTTTAACCATTAAAATTTAATCAATGTATATTATAATATTCTTTTATATACTTATTCTACATACCTTCTATACCTTCTTCTAGGTATAGAAGGACCTTTTCAAAGGGTAAGAAGGTTTCGTTTAACCTCTCTCTATAATATGGGGATTGTAATGGGAATAAATCTTGATCATTCCAATGAATATTATCAACTCACAAGTGTATTGAAAACAACTCGAAAACTAGTTTAAAGTGGCAATTTATGTTTGCATCTCTTCATATTTAAACTTTCTAATAATTTACTCTGCACTCTAAACGCCTTCACCCAACGCCAACACCCTCTGCTTCAATTTGTATTCTTGGATGCGAATAAGGTGAAAATAGGTCTTGAGGCGTCGTAAAAACGCTTTTAATCTCATTAAAACTCTAACCTAACATTAAAGCAAACCTGGCGAAAGCATAGTGAAACAAGTAGTGAGTCGTCTTGCTGGCTTCGGGTTGCACCAGTCGTCATTCTGGTGGCTTTTACTGCTTTCCAAAGGCCGTGCTATTGCGATCGACTGCAGAAGAAAGGCACAAGGAATTAACAGGGTGGCCATAAAATGTTTATGCAGGTGCAATGTGTGCTTTCACAAGCTGAAAATAGTATATGTTCACACTTTCAAGGATGTATGTCCAACAGACGGAATTTAGGTTAAAACGGTAAAAATTAACATGAGGTCTTCGTTAATTAAAGATGGAATGAAACCACGGAGTATGAAGAAAGTGTATGTATTATATTCTCATCTTTAGTAGAAACCTGCATCAAACAATGAGCGAACAAAATTATGATAACTATTTATCTTATGCACAATTCCTGACGAAAGTCCACTGCTAATCCACTATATTTACACATAATAAATATAACGAAGCGTGCGGACTTTAATTAAGAATTGGAGTTATGTGAACTAGAAGCTATTCTTTTACTTCAAGAGAGAACTAAAATAAATTGCGAGTTTGGATTCAATTAACATGGAATTTACAATTAAACGCTTTTCATCGACTTCGGCAACCACCATAGTGCAGCGGAAAAACGGGGATGCTGAGATAATCTTTTTTATATTCAAATTTGCGGCGATGTTGGGAGTTATGCGCAAGATAACCTCAATTAAAATTCAAATTTGATTCGATAGCATCAACTGGAACCGAGGAAATTCAACGATTGTACAAAGAACGACTAATCATATTGTAATTTATTGTATTGTTATTGTGGTTTTATTGAGTATGGAGCATTACAGGAATTTATTTTATTAATAGTATTATAGAGATTTTTAAGATAAGATCCCTCTTGTGTTTGAAGTTAACTTATTAACTCTAAATATAGTCATAAATGACTATATTTTATGACAATAGAATATATTAATCTCTAAGAAAATCCAATAGTGGAGAAATATTCAATTGTTTGACTTTATTTCTGTCTTGTTGAGAAAAAGTAGCAAACGGGGGTAATCGTGGTGTTGTGGGAAAAACGATTGACCCTATTAGAATCAGTTTTAAATTAAAATTGTACATAATTCAGCTATTTATGGAGCAGTGGAATTAAATATTGCATAAGTAATAATTTATTAGGTATTATGTGAGTAGTAATACTATAAATTGTTTCACTTTGTCTTTCTGCACTTCATCTACTCTATATTATAAGGTAATGTAAACTTTAGCAATATCCTAAGCCTATTCTAACGTACTTATATCTTTTTTCTGGTATCACAGATGTAAAAGTCGGACAAGAATTTTCCATATTCGTGGACGAAAAACCGCACGTGGTATGAGAATGAAGGCGGTGAAAAGTGATGGAAATTGATTTTATGTAAAACATAATTGTGTTTTGTCTGTTTTTTTTCCGCACGCAATTGGGGGTTGAGTATTGTGAGCTTATGATTTGGGGCTTTCCTAATCCACTATGAAATATTCTGTCCACACCATTGTAACACAATGCAAGTATAGAAAAGGCTGTCATGTCCACGGAGCATTAAAGTGACTTAGGCGGTACTCTTGATAATTATTCTAAATAAAACGCTTCCTGTTTAGAGGGCTAATTACAGCCTCTAGCCTTCATGATATCATCAGTAATAACCATTGGGAAACTTCGTCATTATGTGTTGATGCCTTTTTTTACTCACTAACATCCCTCTGGGATTTAATAAAACTATATATTTGTTTGTTTATGACGCTTTTTAAGCACCCTGATGTCATCACTCTTTTTTTTTCTCTGTGAAAATTCTTCTGTTTGGCATCTGGAATATCAATGTGTCTCGTCTTGTGGGGAATGAAATTAAAGCAGTTTGAGACATATTATAATTTCCAGTGCAGGGAAATCGTTTAAACACCCGCCGGTGCACTTCACATTATCTCGCCAAGCTTCCACGAGTTGTTGTTGGGCATATTGAAAGAGTTACAGCAGTTGGAAGCGTGCTGTAAGACTATATTTATCCAGTTTTGCACTCGCACGGCTTTCCAGTTGAGTATCATAAATTTTTGTTTTTCACCGTCTATTCTTTGCGTTCAAGCTTGTGGGCATTAACACTTTGTGCTATGCGTTTCGGAATCTGTTCAGAATGGTTTGCTACAACATGCTGCCAGCAAAGGTGAAATTAGTGAAATTTATTTGACACGCGATCTACATACCAACAATACCAAGAAGTGCCAGGCATAATCTATACCTGGAAATAGTAGAATTGAGTGCAATTGGTACGTGGTCAACTAAATCTTTAACCACTCACAATCGAGTTTGTTACCTTTCAGATTAAATACAACATAAAACTAATTTCCGTTCCCAGACAAGCACTGCTTCTGTACCTGAAATCACGTATTGTTCCCAGTATGCGCATTCTCAGTGTGCGCAATTAAAATAATTTATGCGTTAAACACTTAACACGTTTTTCTTTACATTGCGCGGACCGACACTTGACAGAAAAGCAAGACTATCGTTGTAAACAATTTCATTGTTCCCAACAATATTTTAACCTAGTGAATTGACTCCTACGCGATTACAGCTGTTTTTTCAAGTTCACCATATGTAACTGTCTAGGAGTTGAAATCTTTATTTAAAGTAAACTTTTACACATCCGAAGCAACATTTTTAACCAGTGCTTAAAGATTTTTGTGTGGGATTTCATTCATTTCGACTCAATTTCCTTCAGTTTCAAACATTTGTTCATTCATTCATTCATTCATTCATTCCTTACAACCGATGTTGCCTACAAAAACTTGTCTGTCAGCATCTCATAATGGTTGCATGTGAACCATGTTACATCTTACATGTGACATTAAACAACATAATAGATTCCTGGAGCCTACAAAAAAGCAACTCACGTCAATAATATTTGCATCATGTTCATGTACGTCTATGACTTCTTCAGTATTCAGCCATGACAAGTCGAGACAAGTCGTTCAAGTCCATTCCGACATCTCAGCTCGTCTCTTTGATGTTTTCCACACAAGTCCCATGGGTGAAATTAAAAACTTGCAAATTACCTTTCTACGGTCATGCAAGTCTACACCTTGACATGGATGGCACGAGGAGCATTCACGCGATGCCATGACCATAACAGTATCCAGTTCAGCTGACTATCTCTCTAAATTCTAAACGATTACGGCCGTTTTACTAACGGCGCCATTCCAGGCAGTGCAAACAACTTGCGTGTTTAATACAAACGCCTACGATGAGAGATAAATTTGCAGGTTTGCGAAATAACAAAGAAGGGCAAAGAGTAAAAGACTAGAATTACATACCAAACAACATCAAATATTGAGATGATGTAAGGAATTGACTTAATGGGATTATATATTGTTTATTCTATGATGAATAGGTGCATTGAATGAGGGATTTAAATAATGGATCTTCAAGTCCAACCCTGATCTTTGAAACCTTAGGTTTTCTGATGTATCGAATGTATTCTATTGCTTGTGCATTTATGCAATGTTTCTTGGTATCTTGAAGAGAAACGTGCAGTGCTCGTCGTGCTGGTTTAATTGCAATTTAATATGCGGAATCCTTTCATGTTCTTTTATTATGAGACAATGTCTGATGTCATGTTTCCTAGTCCCTAGCAAGGCAACTTGGACCATGTTGTTAGATTCATTTCATACGTCACTGGGAATTACTTTCTGTAATTTCTGTTTTTCCCCTTAAAGAATATTTTATAGCCATGTAGAGCAGAATGCCAAAAATATGTTCAGATTCCATTTTATCTAAAATATCAAATGTTCCTTAAATTAAAAAACTTTACTTAACAATAAAACAACTCTAAAATATACTATAAATAAATTTTATTAAGACAATCTCATTCTTGACTCAATTTCTACTTGTCTACTGCCTGTGGTTTCAAAATTTTCTTAAAACATAAATATAAAAAGCTTTTATCAAAGGACCGTATAACTTTCCACAGAAAAGCCTACAATTAAAATCTATTCGTAAATACTTTCAATTATTTTCTAGGACCGAAATAGTTTATTTATGGCGATAATTGAAATTTTCTTACGTTTCTAGTCTTTAGATTAAAGCACGTTGTAAGATTGGTTACATACGCAACAGAGAATTTTTAGGCTTCTACTACTTCAACTGATTACTTTCTTCATTTTCTGTTTATCTTCTTAAAGGAAGGACCGAAATTTAGAGCAATATATCCAAAATGTTATGGTATCACCATAACCAAAATGATTGCTTCAAACTTTCTTTTTATTAAACTATCAATTTACTTGTAATAATAAGACAATCTCTATTTCTTGAGTCAATTTCTACTAGTCTACTGCCTGTGGTTTTCAACTTATAGATAATAGATAACAAAATGACACTAGGAATTATTCTAAAACATGAAAATAAAAAACTGTTATCGACAGACTGTCCTCATTACTTCCCAACGAAAGACTCACAATCAAAGTCTTTCTTCCAATGTTTTCAATTACTGTTTTGGATTGTAAAAACAGGGTAATTTATGTTTATAGTAGAAATTCTCTCACTTTCGGCGTGTAGAAGTTTGTTGCCAGCAATCAAAGAAAATCGCAGGAACTTGGATAAGTTTAATAAAGTTAGAGTTCCAGTAGTTTTTGTGCGAATGTTAAACGTTAAGTCAACTCGTGCAAAACAAAAGATGAAGGAATAAACGCGCAATTTAAGTTGAAGAACGAAAAACATGTTTCAGCTTCCATTAGATAAGTTTTACAGTTAATAGCAGAGATTTAAGTTTTATTGGTGCTGTTTTATTCTGGCAAGTGCACAAGTTCTTTAAACTGAAAAGAAAACATATTTTTTCAACAACAAAAATTGAATCTCTCCTGATTTAGCTTGCTATAATTATATCAAATAACATGAAACCATTCAAATCCATAGCTGAACTTTGTTAAGTCGATTATATTGCATTCGTCGCAATATCGGATTCTATTACACAGTGTGCTGATATAACAACAAATGCTGTTATTGTTATTATTATATCCGTCCATATTATGCGACGCTGTCGTTTGCTCCAGTGCACAGTGTCAATTATAATTGGCACTTGAAGGAATTAATTGAAACGGCATAGGACACAACTTGGTGCGCTTCTCGTTTTTGATAATTAAAATTGTATAGTATTGACGGATTATCACATACAATAATTTGTATTATATACACGGCTTAAGTTGTGAAAGAAAAACAATTTGAATTCATTTGCTATTGCTTATTTTATTATTGGAGATTTATCGTTTCATATAACATTTTATCTTTAACGCAGGCTATAAATTCGTGTGCGTGAGAGTTTCAGCCATAAGTCACACCAACACAATATGGCGGACAAAATGTCGTCCTTTCGGGCACTCTTAACAGCTTTTCGATATTTAGGTATACTCACTGCACTGGAAAGATAGATATTTTATTCTCGTAGCATATTATTTTATGATATTCTGAGTGTCATTATTATTTATGAAGTCTCCTACCAACTGAGCTGTAGAAGTGACCTGAAGGCTTAGAAAAGAAAATAATGAAATTATGATAGAACTTGCTCGTTTCGTTGTCCTAATATTTGAGTTGTATTAAGGCAGAGAATTGCTTGGGATTATATACTAAAGTTCACGACGTGAATTTCGATTCAAAGCAAGTCGAACGAATTAAATTAGATGAAGAACGAATGAAGTTTGTTAATATTTGCTTGCGTTTGTACGCTGCAATTAGTTTACACCTAGGAATAAACACCACAATTGCAAACTGTAATTATGCCATATGCAATTATTAATAGAATGTCAATGTTAAGACTAACTGAGGCAAAAACTTGCTAAACGACAACTTATTCCTAATTTATATGTTTACAATGAGGTAATGAATGGTAAGGCTCTCACACCGTATACAATCAATTCGCATGTGAACATTTTGAATAGAGCAGAACGGATGTCAACTTGTCATTAATTGAAATTTTTAGCAATTTACAATTAATATTTACGTTGTACTACAATAGAGCAAACGGTGGGAACATTTTCATTCTTCTGTATCATGCTAGTAATTCTCAGTTAATATTAAATACTGTATTTAGTATATTCGCTAATTGTATATTTCCTTTAGTGAGTCTCTCTTAATTTTTGCTATTTTTATGCGATGATGTAATGTGACTTGGAATTAGTTGCAAAGAGGAAATATTAATAAACAAAATGATTCATTATATTTTCAAGTTAGGTAACTTGATAAAGTGATTTATAATTTGAAAATCTGTAGATAGATGTCAGTAGAAATAAATAATTTAAGAGCTGTATAATGGAACATTCGAACAGCTAAGGGTCTTGTTAATTTATTTCGTTGACTGACATTGTCTCGTAATGACGTGCGTAAATAACAACGTGATTGTAGGCATGCTATAAAGAAAAAAGTTAATTCTTTTATTGATTCCACTTTTTCAACTATTAATCATCATTATCTAGACAGAGTATTGCGGTATAAAGCGAAAATGGATTAAGAATGTCCGAGCTGCGATTCTAGGTCTTTTTTCTACATAATTTATGTCTTCTTACAACAGACAGTGACTGTAATTACACGTCTATCTCATGATTTTATATTGTAGCAACCAAATTAGTATGTATATATAAGAATAGTACTTTAAATTGAGACAAAAAGTCCTGACTCATTGTGATTATTTCCAATGGCGTTACCCCAGCTTATTCTAGTAGACACTAGATTTAT
Organism: Diploeciton nevermanni; assembly: GCA_027575565.1. Classification (NCBI taxonomy): domain Eukaryota; kingdom Metazoa; phylum Arthropoda; class Insecta; order Coleoptera; family Staphylinidae; genus Diploeciton; species Diploeciton nevermanni. Next base: position 1,396,383 of record JAODIE010000007.1, read on the forward strand.
TGCTTTTCGGGATGTAATATACCGTGGCCAGAAATAACTCTTGACATTAAATGGCAATATTATTACCAGCAGAAACAAGTCTACTTAGGGGTGGCGAAGTGCTATTGGTGGTGGTGGTTAGCTGGATGATGCATGCCTCGTTGCATATTACTAGGTGCTAGGACCTCATTGTTAGATGCTGCAAATAATTAGGAATTACCTCTGGTGCAACGCTGAACCTCGGTGTATCCCTCAATAGGGATGAGCTCCCTTATATATCTCAATTCAAACAAACGTGCGCTTCTAGCATGTCAGGTTTAATACGTGTTAGAGAGTGGTCTAGATATAGTATAAGACATGCACAAGGTGGGTACATGTGACAATGTTAGGCCTGAGTTGCTGTTTACCGATGCATAGATTGCTAGTGGTGCAACGCGAGGTGGATTAGGAATTAGGGAGTTGGGAGCTGTTTATGACTTGTTAGGAAGTATGGTACTGGTACTGATCTGGAGCAGAAAGCTGAGCAGCTGAGCTGAGCTGATGAAATGCAAGATGCTGATTAGAATATGTGGTAGATGTTGGTAATTGAAATATATTTGTCATTACCATAGGACTGCATAAATATTCAAGTACACAAATGAAGCATTTTTATGCAACATCAGTAGTGTACTCTGTACGATCAAAGGTTAAAAGGTAGACATCGGAAATGTAGGAAATATTGTACAGGAAGGACAATGCCGCCAACATTGACGAATCTTTCAGGGCGGCATATTGACCGAACGTTGCACGCGTAATAGCAATAAATTCTGAATGGCATGGGAGTTCAGCTCTGTTCCCTTTTGCTCTTCTTTCTAGGGCGAAAGTAGCAAGGTTGATTGATGTTGGTAATAACCTCGCAATACGGAAATAATGAAAATGTATTATCATTTGCGATTTCTTAGTATTTCAAACAAATACAAGACAGATCACGCAAAAATTGGTCTTTCGGGGATTTGGTTTTGCAAAAGCCAACTTAGACTTCTTGACAACACATTTGTTATCATTAAACTCACTTTAAAACCTCACCTCTGCTGTTTGATGTTGTTCATTGATGATTTCAGTTACATTTTTAGTTGCTAATTGAAATTCCTTTGATGGAAGGGTGTGCAAAAGGCATCTCCCTATACTAGTTGCCCTCGAAGCCCTTGAAACAAACTAATTATTCTATTGGCGAGTGGCTACTGCTTGCAATCCAGCTTCTGTGGTCTGGTCAGTGTCGTCAATTTGGATGCAACCCCTTTCGAGCATGAATAATCGTGTGACCACTTAAATGCTACTCAATGATGACCAATGAGCAGTCGACAGTGGTCGCATTTGAAAGGAAGGGTTGATTTCAATCAAGTTTCGCGTCGACATCCTGTTGTTTAGTTCAGTCACTAGTGATGGCGAAATCTATTTAAATCTGTACCCTTTCGAAATAAGCCGTTTACTGTTTGCACACGCAATTAATGTATTAAATCGCTAAGGACTACAAAGTGAACAGAAGCAAGCACAAATTGTAGAGAATTATTACTAAGAAGCAATTACGTATTGTAGTATGAAATTAAAAGTGGAGGTATTAATTTAATAAATTCGCAAAGAGACTTGAGTGATAGGTAGATACTCAGTCAAGCTACAAAACAATATTAGGATCCCACGCTTTGACGTTAATGATGCTTCATAACTACACCAATACTAAAGCCATTCTTCAAGTATGACATTATCTAATTTTGCTGTTATGCCCTTTTTGTAACTGCACGCGACAACAATTTTTGTTTTGAAACTTTCTACGAAGAGTTGAGGAACTCTCAATAAATGACGTGAAGCTCTCAATTGTTAAACTGAAATTATTTACTTTCAACTATATTATACTCCACATATTGTTCTTCTTCTTCGAAATATAGAGTAATGTAAGAATGTCTTGTAGGAAGTATTTTGTGGTGTTTTTATATCTGTGAAAAGGACGTAAAAATTCGATTTTTCTCATTTATTGACTTTGTTGTTCCGCTCGCATTGTGGCGCATTGCACTGCATTAAATTTTCCTTTCGTCTGGCTGCAGTTTTCTTGGCATCTCGGCGTGGTGGCCATTTTCTATCGCCTTCGGTTCGTTTGGCATCGAAATGCATTATTGCATTCTCGCCTTGAGTAGAAAATATGAAATTGCTCCATTCTTTAGAAACTGAAATTTATTTTGCTTGCAGTTTCTAGGGGTAATAAATATTGTTTTATGACTCTTCTACGGAAATTAAATGTTGTTGCTCTAATGGAGTTTATACTAGATTCACATTGCTTTATAATGTGTGATGATTCTACTTTTAACACGATTTAATAGAGGAATACGATTACTACTTGATGTAGTTCTAGGTGAAGGACAAATTGATATATTTTGTTTTTAATTAGTACTTTTATATTTGTCTACTTCTAAATTATATTTTACTTGATATGGAGAGGTTTTGCTTCTGAAATGGCTGCGTTTGTTTTAATATTATGAATTACTGAGTAGAGGCAAACAAGAATAAATCTACTGATAACATCAAATTTATTCCAAACTGGCAAATGTTGGTCACGTTGCTTGTATGTTTGTTAAAATCTGTTTCAAACTTCTCAAATCTCATGAAAAACAAACTTAAATTAATAGTATTTGCTAGCATTGAATACATCTTGCTGATTACAAGTTATGATTGTGTTAAAGGGTTAAATTCCGTTTCCGTTTAATTAACGAACAAAACCCTAGCAGAAAACAATGAAACAAATTGTCCAGCCCGCATTTCCAATTCACCACGCAGCACTTAATCTTCATCTCGATCATGTTGGTCGTTTTAGGAACTCCAGCGCCTAGTATTGTTAATTACAAGTAGCTTTGGTCTTTATTTGCTTTCGTTTATATTACTTCACTCCGCTGAGGTTGAAATTGAATTACATTATTCATCATTTCTGCAAGCGTGAAACTTTGTGCTTATTTAATTACTGTGTGAATTATTTTACATTACACCGAATATACCCACCAGAAAGAGTAGTAATTAATTGCAACCAAGCTTTGATTTTCGACTCGTTGATACACTTGACTTTTGTTTTGTGTGTGTGTTTTTATTTTGGGTGTTTGTGGCATGGAGTTGACCACAACAAGACAGCTGAGTTTTAATTAAATTAATTCGAGTTTCCTAAAAATTGCCTACAGCAGCAGAAGTTGTCTGCTTCACAAAAGAACAAATGATAACAAGTTCATGGTCCACGATGTGATGCAATTAATTACAGTTTTTTTATTCTAATTGTTTGGTGCTTTGTCCAAACGAAGAGCAAAAAGGGGAATTCATTATTCGTAACAATAACAAATAGGTGTGCAATAAAAAGAACATAAAGCAGATGCAATAAAGAGATATCGTTAAATATATAACTGCGATCCATCGACTCGAAATTGTTTATTTCTGGGAATAACAAATTACAAAATAATTTATTGTTTTTTTTTTTACTCAATGCGCAGATCGACAAACAGTTAATAGTTCCATTTGTTAATATTCAAATCATAATATTTCATCATTGATTCGTCTAAATAAGTGAAATTTAGTGTGGTAATCTATTTTTACGCTGATGTGCATGTTGGAGAAGACGTAATTAATGGCTGCGAGTTGACGGCACTAAACGCCCACCCGGTTTGTTTTTTCTCAATTGCCTTTAACTTAATGGGTGGCAGACACGCTTCTCGACGAGATATCACTTCAGCTACAATCGTTATCGGAAAGCGCGGCGGTAATGGAACAGACAATCTAATAAACAAAGTAGATAATTGATTTCGGACTATATTTGATTAAGTCATCACGCTACCATTTTCTTCGAATATGAACAATGTATTTTTCCAAATTCTATGTTATGTTACAGTATGCAATATGCAGTAAAAACTAAGAACTTTACTACTGTCCGACACATTATTCCAACATTGTTGACGCAGATTTATTGCAGTTTTCCGGCTCAGTTTGACACAAAACGCAAATTACTCTTACACTAATTACGACAAAGTTGTCTTTGTGCGTTGTCAACACTTTTTTCGTATTTGCTCACTTCGTTCATTTTGTTCACTCAGCCTGAGATAAAACGGGGATATTGCGTTACACATCTGTGGAAAGCTTTAAGTAGTGCAAACCTACATTTGAAGGAAAATGTGCTTGTTGTGTTTTGTGCACTCGTTATTAGCATTTAGAGCCGAAGGGAAACCTGGACGCGTTGCATTTTCCAAGGAAAATCTTGCTGGTCACACTCGGCGATAAGAACCTTAGCTAGCACTAGCAAACATGGCGTGTCTATGTAATGCACCCAAAATGGCTGCAGCTATTTATTATAAAATAGCTGAGTAGAAGTTAAAATGTTACAGATTAATGAAACAGGACAAAGTGCATAAATTTACTGATAGCATGAAATATACACCTTTATAAAAACGGGATATGTCGGTCACTTTACTAGTAGTTTGTTACAATGCAAATATATCCAGCTACGATATCAAAGTAAATAAGAATAATTTATTTTGAATGAAATTAATTGTGTAGCACTAGGCATTTAATTGAATTGTTTGATTTGTCAACATTTGTCAACATAAAGTAACCTAAACAAAAAAATTGTTGTTATTGAAATCTCTATTCAACGTCAATGACTCCCAATGCAAATATTATACTCTGCTTGTGCCAATACTGACCATGTTACTAACTCCTGTTCTGTTTATCTTCCATGCTGTTTTCCGACAATTACATTAAGCAGGACTTAAGTGTAAGTATTAATACTAACAGACTAATAAACCTCTTCTAAACCAATCTCAGCCTTCGAGTTCAAATTACCACTGTCCTTATGTTTAAACATCAATACTAATTGAAATGTTTTTGTAGATACTGACAATCAACGTGTCATTATCCATGTGCGAGATGTAAATGACGAACCACCGTACTTCATCAATCGCCCCCTACCTATGCAGGCTGTGGTCCAGTTGAATGCTCCACCGAACACACCCGTGTTCACCCTACAGGCGCGTGATCCTGACACCGACCACAATATCCACTACTTTATCGTGCGGGACCGCACCGGAAACCGTTTCGAGGTGGATGAACGCTCTGGTGTGGTGCGAACCCGTGGCACCGACCTCTTCCAGCTGGATATGGAGTACGTGCTATATGTGAAGGCGGAGGATCAAAACGGCCGTGTGGATGAGCGCCGCTTCCAGTCCACCGCCGAGGAGCGTCTATCGATTGTGGGCGGCAAGCGTGCGCCGCAATTCTACATGCCCAGCTATGAGGCTGAGATTCCTGAGAATCAGAAAAAGGATTCCGAGTTAGTACCGATATAATTTACGCGCATCCTTGCAAGATTTATTATGTGGATGTGGATGTGAATGGGATTGTAAAACGGAGTTGTAAAAATTGGGGATGAATTCTGAGTTATGAGAGATGTGCTGTGTGTAGGGATGAGAGAAACATGTTGATTTGTGTCTGTCTAGTTGCGTCTAGTCCAGTCAGCAACTTGTTAGAGGTTGTGCCAGACACATTTTCTTTCATTTGCTTTATTTATTATATTGGTCGGAGTTTAGTACTAGGAAAATGTACATTCGCATAGTCTGGGTCTCTCTCGAAGAGTTCAAAACTAGTCTTTGACTAGTATGACGTATTCTGAGTCAATTAATAAGATAGATTTATTGGTTTAATTACGTTTAAATCCATCATAAATTCCAACTATAACATATTCCATTTATTAGCTGAACAAGTGCACTAGGCGGTAAGCAAATTAATTTTTGACACGTTGATTCTGTGCAGTTTGTAGTTTAGTCTGCTCCGTGTTATTTGTTTAGGAACGCAGACGTGATCGTAACCAACTTCGAATATTTATTAATTAGCATACACTTGAAATTTGCGCTTGCTTTCGTGTTCCACCGGCGAAAGTTGTAAATTTGCACCAAACACGAGAATCCTGTTATTTTGTTTAAAACTTTGGCACAACAACTGGAAGTTTGTATGAGGCAAATTATTTCCTGAATTGAATTCAATTTATCATGCATTAAAAGTTCCAATTTTTACTTTAATAACACGATTAATTTAGTTAATGTCGTATACACAACAATATCACACTCATACGGAATGATTGGTGTTTTAATACCCGAAACTAAAATTATCCTGAAAGATTACAAGAGGAGACACTAGAATTAGAAATCCTAATCTCAGATGACCATTATAATGAACAACGGCTGTAAGGTGTAATGTAATTACACATAATGCATGTTTCATAATAAGTGAGTGTCACACGTAGATAGCATCTAGGTAATAGTAATTAAGGCCGGGCAATGTGTAGTTTTGGCCAACCAACGTAGGTACATTTTCATGCATATCGCACCTGTAATCTCAGGCTAGGGTAATGTTTATTTGATGGAGATTGGTGTGCGGTGAGAAGGAAAGCTATGCGCCAGATGTCACCATCAGATAAGAAAAGATAATTTATTCCGATGGCTAGACACAAAAAAGATATGCTAGAGTTTGAGTTGGATGAAACTCAAGCTATGCATCCATTGTTATAGGATTTATTTTAGTTTATGAAAGATAACTTCAACTTTTTGCAGTTATTTCACGAGGAAGCTGAAGTATTGCTGAATTTCATTATATTTATTGATCAAATTTGCAAATTTAATGTTGAAAACACATTCTGATGGTTCTGTATAATTTTGGCACCAAATTGCGGTGGTTTTGTGAATGGGAGCGTATTGCAAATAGTCTCTATTACCATACGAAACCAGCTTCGCATTATCGATTGCTATTATCACATCCACTCCATACGCGAATATTGCAGAATTCAATAACTCATGCAAATTGTATTGCAAATTTATTCAAACTCACTCTAAAATTTTTAGCATAATCTCGGTGAAAGCAAAATCATTCGCCGACCGGGAAATCCGTTATACCCTAAAGGCCCAAGGCCAAGGCGCAGGAACATTCAACATCGGCCCAACTTCCGGTATTGTTAAGCTCGCTAAAGAGCTTGATTTCGAGGACCTCCGTCAGCCACATGTATACTCTCTTGTTGTGACCGCCACTGAAGATTCGGGTGGTTTCTCAACATCCGTCGAGGTACGTAAACGAATGTAAATTTGAGTAAAGTAATACGCATGCTAATGTCTTTTATTTTAGCTCACCATCCGAGTGACGGACGTTAACGATAACGCTCCTAAATTTGAGCTTCCGGATTACCAAGCTCACAATATCGACGAAGATTACCCGCCAGGCACAACCATCTTGAAAGTTAAGGCGATGGACGCGGACAGTGGAGCTAACGCCGAAATTGATTACATTGTATCCGATGATCACTTTAGTGTGGATCCTAGCGGAATAATTTCTATCAATAAACAACTGGACGCCGATAACAATAATGCTTACTACGAGTTTATTGTTACTGCCAAAGATAAAGGAGAGCCGGCTAAAACAGGAACAGCTACTGTTCGTGTATACACCAAGAACAAGAACGACGAGGAACCTAAATTCTCCCAACAGGTGTATACTCCCAATGTTGATGAGAATGCAGGACCTAATACGCTTGTTACAACTGTAGTAGCTTCTGACAAAGACGGTGATAATGTACGATTTGGTTTTGTCGGGGGTGGTACTAGCTCAGGTCAATTTGTAATTGAAGAAATAACTGGTGTCATCCGCTTACATGGTAAAGCGATAACTCTTGATAAAGATAAATACGAACTCAATGTCACAGCGATGGATGATGGTGCTTGCTGTGCTAATGGAGATCAGACTATACACACCAGCACTGCGGTTGTTGTGGTCTTCATTACGGACGTTAATGATAACAAACCCATATTTAATGATTGCGGTACATACTACCCCAAAGTTGAGGAAGGCGCTCCGAATGGATCACCAGTGATCAAAGTGCATGCTACGGATGAAGATAAAGGCGTTAATGGACAAGTGAAATACTCCATTGTCCAGCAGCCCAATCAGAAGGGCACGAAGTTTACTGTTGATGAAGAGACTGGCGAAGTATCCACTAATAAGGTGTTTGATAGGGAAGGAGATGATGGAAAGTTTGTGTCCGTTACCGTGAAGGCCACAGATCAGGGCGAACCTTCATTGGAAGGTGTTTGCTCGTTTACTGTTGAAATTACTGATGTTAACGACAATCCTCCGTTATTTGATCGTCAGGTGAGCAACTTACAACTTAAGAGTGGTTTATCGTTAGTTTGTGTATTTAAGATTAATGAACTGTCACACTTTTATCGTAACTTAATCCGGCATGTTCAAAATAGGCAATACCCCTCTAGTTATTTATATTAATTTAATATTATTAATTGTGCTTAGATAGTACTTGAATAGTGTTTAAGTAGTGATTTATATAATATAAATGAATTTAATAACTTTGCATTTGGCAAAACTGCCTAATGATTCAAAAAAGAATTTGATCTTACGTAGCGTAGTTATAGTGCAAGAGTAAAATAATGTACAACGTTGGCATATTAGTAAACAATTTAGTATTGTTATTCATAATTCAACAGGTAATATTTCATTTTTATTAACATTTGTTTCTTGTTCGTAACCTTATTAATGCAACCGGTGCACCTTTAAATAGCGATTTTATTACAAAATTCCACACTATTGTTCTAAGTCAAAACGCGAAATATCTCTTCGGTATTTTTAAACCTTGACTTCTTCTTGCTCACAGAAATATGTGGAGAATGTGAAGCAGGATGCTAGCATTGGCACAAATATTCTTCGCGTGTCCGCCTCAGATGAGGATGCCGACAACAACGGTGCCATTGTCTATACTTTGAACGCTGGGCCTAACCACCAGGACCTGGAATACTTTGAAATCCAACCGGAGTCCGGCTGGATCGTTCTTAAGAAACCGCTCGACGTAAGTACTAAAAGCAAATGACTGGTCTTCTCTCTTTCCGTATCAACACTCTATGAATTCTCTTTGTTCTCACTTTATATTGAGATTTGAAAGCGCGTAGTAGGTTTTTAATCATTTGTCGTGTACATGTGTTTGCTATTCTCTCGCCATTAATGCAAACACAATGGGGGAGCAATAGGCTCTCCCCAGATCGACATCAGCTCCGAATGGGAACGAATGCGAAATGAAGTATGTTTGAAGTGATGAAAATGCGAGGAGATGTCGATTATTTCGGTATGTGTGTTGACTGCGTGTGGTTGGACTGGTGTGCTCGAAGTCTTTCAGGCACAATTCGGCATCGTCGCAGACTAGATCTTCTTATGCTCCGGAAGCTGGAGTTGGAGCAGATCTTTAGGTACGAGTGGATATAGCTGCTTCTTCTGTACTCTTCATTTCAGCGCACCTTTATTTGAGTTGCTCTGATCTCTCGGTAGATCGATTGCACTGATCTAAATCTTTATTGACTAAGTTTTTTTATACGGCACACCTTGCATAACAATGTACCTTCTCTTGGTGCATTTGATTTAATCTTTTTTAGTGTACGTGGATGGTGCGCTTGGCACTGATATCTACCGGGACATGAGATTTGCCCGAGTTGATAACTGGATAATAGGGCGAACTTCCGTCATATTATTCAGGGGCCTTATCTGCGATGAAGAAAAGGGGTTTTTGAGCTGCTCGCCGGGAACAAGTGCCAAGCGTGAATCCATAGAAATTTTGACAAGTAGCAAGGGAACTTGTTTTTGATACCAGGTGCTACTGCCAGTTTTTGCGACCACTGCGATGAGGTGGGCCGATTTTTGCGGACTGCCGTGCCATATTCGAATTTTTGCTCGTATTTCCGACGTCAGTCTTGAGTGCAGCCATCGCCTGCAATTCCGAGACATTTTTTGCGTGAATTTCTGTGTGTCTGACCCTCATGTGCCAATATTTTTGCTATTTTGCCACCATTTTTATAAATGATTTTTTACAGGAGATTTGTCGACACACACACACTCTCTTTGACTAAAAATGTTTAACCGTAGTTTATTAACACACAATATTTTGGTCACCCAGTGTCGCGAGAGGCCGCTTTTTTGAAACCCGGGGATTTGGGCGATCGGCACTCTTGCGACGCTTCGACATTGTGACATTTTTAATCCTGTGTATGGGGCGGCGTACTAACTTTGACTAAAACTAATTTAACAAGAAAAAAATTTAACAACTCGATCAAGTAGATCTCGTATTTTCTCCGCTATGTCCATCGATTTTTGAAGGTCGTTTTTGAAAGGCGAATCCAAAAAGCAAAAAAAGAACGTGAAACATGGAGACTTTTTGCACATCCTTGTTCTCCCGCCCCGCCCCAAGTGTTTTTGAGACTTTTTTTGCATGACCATAATCAAATGCCTGCTTCGTCAAAGTTTTCGTTACGTTCATTTATATATCGATATACAATATATATATATATATATATATATATATATTGTTATGTACTATACGTTATGATTTACGAAGTTATGTTTTACAAATTGCACCTTTCTGTTTCTTCGGCGTTTCCGCCCATTCAACCGAATTCGACCAGCAGGGATGCTATTCAGTAAGTAAGGTGTACTATCGTCACCGTATCGAGAGACCCGGAGCCGAGTAGCGGAGCCAGCAAGCAGACTCTGGTATCTTGCCAATGCATCTAGTGCTCGCCGAGCGCATTTCTCTCTTAGACTCTCTTTGATCTGATCCGTCCGAATCGCTTTCCATTTCTGTACGGATCAAGAGCGAGCCCAAAATTGCCGCCGAATCGCTCTCGATTCGAGATTGCCCCGGGGCGCACTCCAAGCGCAGGTTTGTGCGGGCAGATTCAGAAATGAGAAGTCGATGTATTTCGACCGCTGTTTTCGAACCTCACCGCCTCCACGTTCTTTGTATCGGATTTCGCCAGTCGGCGCTCGTCACTAACGATTGATTAACCGCTAAATTTCCACTAATCGTTCCTAATTGGATGGTATGCGGGCGATGGTGCCAATTTCAGGTGCGCTGAGGTCGCAAGCGGCGGTTCGATGCTTCCGTGCTACTAGTGCCGTCAAAATTTATTGCTATCGCTCGGAAACACCAAACGTGTAGAGTCTGTGATGATCCCGGGTTAACATGCGAATTTACGTTTGTGTTGTGTGATTGAGTTGTTTACGTTGTTGTTTCCCTTAGTTTTGACGCAGCGTTGTTTTAGTTTGGTTAATTAGTTATTATATCTCTGATTGAGTGTGTTCTATTTGGTTTGTCCCATGAGCCCTGACCTGACCGTGCCCTTATATTTAGCGAGACAGGTATCGACTACGCGTGCGGGCCTCGGACAGAGGTGATGCCCCTTTGTATGCGGACGTGGACGTTGAGTTAGACGTCGTAGACAGGAACAATAAGCCTCCTCTGTGGGACGTGAATGTGTACGGCCCCATTCACATCAAAGAAAATGTCACAGTGGGTACTGTAGTGACATCCGTGAAAGCCAGGTTGGTATTGTCGACGATCGCACTGACGTGAAGACGATATGATGAGATGAGTAAAAAGATGAGTCAGAAACGATGAAAGATGAAACATGATTGCGCCGACGGGCGTCGTGCTCTGGATGTCCTCGCGCCGTCTGGGGTGGGTGTGGGTACGCAATCGGCGCGCACGCGTTTTCGGCCAACTGGGGATTCGCGGTGCTCTTATTTCCGATGAGCACATCCTATCGAGCAAAATTACCAACCGTTTGCCGCTAGCAAATCGTCGTCGGGCGTCCCGGGCACGACGCGGAATACCTTCCAGGAAACACACTGTCCATCCGACACACCTTCTTACTTACTGTTGCCCAACATTGCCGCCCAGCCACAATTTATCCAACTAACACTTGGTTACTTATTATTGTTCTTCCGACGCGTGATTAGAGAGAAACGTACAAGCTGGAGGCCACCGCGCAAGATAAAGGTTACCCGCCGCTCTCACGATCGGTGGAGGTGCAAATTGATGTCGTGGATCGGGCGAACAACCCACCCGTATGGGACCACGTGGTCTACGGCCCGATCTACATACGAGAGAACCTTCCGGTCGGGGCAAAGGTCGTGTCGGTGAAAGCCAGGTCTGTGCCCTGTCAGTGTGGTTGCTCGTGCGGCAGCACGCCGCTGCACGGCACACGGTGGTCTGTTTGTGCACGCTTCACCCGACCAGGGGCCAGCACGCGCCCCCGGCCTTAATTATATATTATTACTATTATATTTAATATTTACTTATTAATTCATTGCCTCCCTGGTTCCTCTATTACCTCTGTGCCCATATCTCACAACTCCCAATATAAATATTCTGTCTCCGTATTGTTAGATTGATGGTGTATAGATCCCACTCCATTCCAACCTCAACACGAAACACCTCTCAATCAATACACACTCCAACTACATTTCTCTCAATTGGATTGACTAAAATTCAAAACTCAATAAATCATAAATCACATTCCTTCATCCACTCTCTTTCCACTACTAACACATGGACTGAGCGTTGTTGACGCCTGCACCACACGCAACACACTGGCTTTTGGGGCATAAGGGTCATTGCAACACTTCAACAACGTTCAGTCGCCAACCAACCCAACTACTCTTCGTCATCAGCCCGTCAACAACCCTTCACCGAGACATACATCTCGATAACGCAACACGAATTCATCTCATTACTTATAAATTAGTGATTAATTACAATGCGAAGTGTATGTAGTTTTGGGGCAAAATTTTCGCATCTGGGAGCTGAAGCATTTTGGGTCGCGTCAGAAACTAACAATCACGGCGGCGCATTCTTATCGCACCGAACTAATCGAGGGGGCACGAAGTGCTCACGTTGCTATCAGAATCAAATCCAGCGACGCACACGCTGCTTCCAGCCACCCCCTTGGGAAAGGATTCCTTTGGCACTCACCTCGTTGATTTTTATTCGTAACCATTTTGTGTTCTTATTACATACATACGTTCTCTTGGGTTGGCAGTAAAATTTTGTCTTATATACGTTGATTACCCATACCCGTTGGGATCGCCATTTTTGATTTCTGATGCATGATGATAATCTCGTCTGAGTAAAGTTAGAAAGTTTGTGTTACGGTGCGCGTCCAAGGACTTCTCTTCCAAGTGGCAGTCGGCGAACAAGGAAATCACGTGCATGCGCTGTGCATCACGTCTATCAAACGAAATTTTTCAAATTTTCACGTTTACTCATCAGAATCGAACTGACAAAGAAACGAATGCTTTGCGCGGCGATTTTTCATTGAATTTTGTTTGATATTTTTCGTTTTTGCATGTGGCTGAAATGATTTTGATTATTTTTTGTAAACAAGCCATGTCTAAATTACCTCATTTTTGGTAACATTTGGTTACCACGATAAAACAAACAGTTGAAAGTGCTTTTTGTTCGTGGCACAGTTCGTGATGAAGTAAATTTTTTATTTGTTTTGATAGTAGTGACCTAAACATTTCGCGTGGGGGACTGTGATGCGCCAGCATCGATAGTTCTCCGCTTGGGTGTCTCCGAGGACGAATTGCGTTAATGTTGTATCCCGACTTTAGCTCCGGCATCGAGAATAATCCAACAGTCTTCTATCGCCTCATGCCCGGCTCGACGGCGCAGACCAACAAATTTCACACGTTCTATCTGCAGCAACGACCCGAGAATGGCTTCACTTGGGCTGATATCAAGGTCAATCATCCGCTTGACTTTGAGAGCATTAAAGAGTACAATTTGACTATTCGTGTCGAGGTATGCGTGTCGTTAAGTGCGCAGTGAAAGCAAGTGTTTATGAGGTATTGTTGTTTAGAACAATGGTGCGCAGCAATTGGCCTCTGAAGCTACAGTCTACATCATGCTGGAAGATGTGAACGACGAGATTCCGCTCTTTACCGAGCGCGAGCAGGAAACTGTTTTGGAGGGTGAGCCTATTGGCACAAAGGTCACCCAGGTCAATGCCATTGACAAGGATGGCACTTTCCCGAATAATCAGGTGCGTGAATCTGTCTTATCATAAAATGTACTCGCGCTATTGTTGCCTTCCTGCAAATTTACTGGAAACTTTCGTAACTAGTTTGATTACAATCATGTTATTTTTTGTTCAATAGGTTTATTACTTTGTCGTTGACTCGTCGCGTAACGAAGGAAAGGACTACTTTGAAATTAATCAACAAACTGGAGAGGTTTTCACCAAAGTGGTCTTTGATAGGGAGAAGCAGGGTGCATATGCTTTGGAAGTGGAGGCTCGAGATGGCGCTCCATCCGCTCGTCCCAACAGCGACAACCATCCTAATTCAGGTAGGACACTTTCTATCTCATGTCTCGATAACATTCTACTGATACTAATATATAAGAATTTCGGAGAGAATAAGAACATATCATTCTACGATATGCGTTTCTCGGGTAGAAAGGAGATGAGTCCATTCAATTCAATTCGGAGATTTGATGAGTGGGCAGAAAGCGGAAAAGGAAGGGACGCATACAGAATGAGTTGCGATTGCAATCAATAGTACTTAGCCATCGTTTTGAGCATTACGAATTGCGAAAAATGAAGAGATTGATAATTTCTTCCCTTTTTTTACTACCAATCTCTTATAATACCTTAGTTCTGCCCTCTCTAGGCACTGAATATTTCTTAATTTTATTACAAGTGAACTTGAAATGTTATGGAGTGAAAGGATCTCTATGGCTGGCTATCGATTTTAATTACTTTTCTTCATTAAAGCACTATGAAATCGACTTATTCAGTTAATTGGAAGGCTATTAATTGTATTTCTACCAGCACTTTCAGCCGAGAGTGCATTTCAAGGATAGGAAGTTGTTTATCACTATTTACCCCTGAAAGGGGATGACGGTTATAATGAATTGTTCCGAATCGTTTTCAATAAGTGCCTGTGCAATTGCGCTCACGGCGGTGCATTCTTGGAGGATAAAAAGCTTGTGCAATTTTACTAAGTGTCTGAGATGCTTCCGACTTCCCCAACGCGCACGCTTTATTTATTGCCGGCCGGGTTTTGTGTTTCGATCTTTCATTGTTCTGAGGTGTACTACCATTGACGGCGAAAAAGGTCGCGAGATATCAGGAAATTCATTGGATCTGCATTGGAAATTCATTCAGGTTATTATTTCGATTAATTTGCCGTAAATATTGAACTCTGTGTTTTAATCAGTTTAATATTTGATGTTTGCTTTGGATGAACTCTATCACAACGAGAGGTAGGGGTTATTTATTAGTTGCTATAAATTCCTCGTGATTACATTGGATTTGATTTTAATTTGTCAACACGTTCGATTAATTGATGGCATACTTTGTGTGCAATACCAGGCAATATAATAGTGATTGCGTTCTATTTTTCAAAATTATCAAACAAAGACAACAAATGTAGTTGATACTTAATCAAATGGAGCACAAAATATTCCAATTTAAACCTACAAAAAGCATATTGAAATACTCAGCTTGCTGAATATTAAATATTGATTAAGCGTTTACTAGTTAAAATTCAAAGGTGATTAATATTTGGCCCTATTTGCTCTCATCTTTTATGACGAATTCGCAATTAAAAGTTAGCAGCCATTGCCAAATTAGTTTCTCAGCCGGAATTCCTTAAAATGCAAAATTTAATCCACGCACCGGTGATATCCTTAGTTAACTAAGTTGTACGCAGACTATCTGTGTTTGCATAAATTCTACCAGACATCCATCCCTTCACCATGATGCTCGCGCGCGCGCGGCACTATATAGTTTATGACTTTATTTTACTCGCGATAAGAGCGAACTACAACGACCACATATCACCAAAAACAGTGGACCATTAAACTTATTCCGGGCGGTGCGCGCGCGAACATCCAGGAAAACGACCGGGAGTAACATCCTCGAAAGCGCCAATACTCGTACAATCCTACCCGTCCTGGATATTCAACATGTCCTGTTTAACGTGGCGCCGGTTAATGTACGAGCGGGTCGGATGCCGGTTCGCTTACTTTGTCGGAGATAGCAACATCGTGGGTGAGGAACGGTCGAGCAAGAACGATGCATTCCCGGCGCCAATTTGCATATGCGCGAGTTTCTATGATCGTGATGCATTCCAGATTCGGGAGCCAGTCTTCCTTTTTCGGGAGGTGCCATGCATACAAATCGTGAGGTTTTTTTTATCTCAAACTTCTCTTGGCAAAGTTTAATTAATTAAATTAAATTTCATTAATTAAAATTTAATTTTCGGCTGATTTTTTAAGATTGCTTGAGAGTTTGACAGACATTCGATAGATGAAATTCCTTTTAATTCATTTTTGGATAAAAACAGAGTTCTTTTAGTGTTCTTAGAATACAACCCCATGATCATCATTCCTAATTTTGTTTCTTTCTGATCTGACATTGTTCGCTGTGAAAGACAAGAACTAAAAAACAAGGCACGTCCAAATAAACACGCACAATTTTTGCAATTGCCTCAGTCAAATAAATTGCATACTTTCAAAAGACGAATTTCTTCCACCGTGTTCAATTCCAACGCCCCCGTTTTTTTACCGGCCATTTTTGCTGCAGTGAACCAAACACTCGACCTGCGTTTCCCTGGATTTCCCTGGCCATCGTTGGCCAAGTCGGGTGTTTAAACGGGGTGAACACTTTTATTTGACACATACCTTTGTGCTTAGTTTAGTTGAGTTTGGTTTGCTGCCTCGGCTTAGTTGGTGCACAAAGTTGCGCATTTTCACCGTGCTGTCAAGGCTGTGCGCGGGGGCGTAAGAAAAATGGAAAGCTGGCAGGCGAGAGGCTGGAATTGCGCGGAAAATGAAAAGCCATTTGCCGCATTGACATGTTCGCTGGCGGCGGCGCGACGTGAAGTTGGCAAGACGAAACGCGCGTGTAATGAGAACGTAACGTGCGAAACATGTCGAAATATTTTCGCCAGCGTGTGGAAAAACGCCGCCAACTGATAAACTGGAAATATGAACCTTGAGCAGCTTTGAGAACTGCTGACTAGAAGCTGTCGCCATCTGGAGCGTGATTTACGAGTATATCAGAAATATCATTTCAGGCTGATGATTAATCACCTACACTTTATTTCTACTCTTTTAGGACATTGGCGTAATTTTGATTTGAGTCAGGGATTGTCTTTTTCGTTTGTTTGCATTCATTCGATTTAATCTGCTCGAAGTGAGGTGGCGATACTTTTAGCAATCTCTTCTCCACCTTAAAATTGTGTATTCTTTGCTCTTCGTCAGAAATTGATGAGCAAATAGATGTTCCTTTTAGTTGTGGCAAGTCGAAACAAACACTGAATTAAGCGCAGACACGCAGACCGTACCATAAATAAATAAGCAAACGCCGACTCGAAAGCGCAAACCGAGACGCAAAGGCAAATGAGAAACTTGCAGCGGTTCCCAACTCAAGCCAAACTTAGAAAAAAAAAATACACAAGAAAACAAGGAACGTGCGACGAATCCTAAACAACCACGCACATTCAACCACCATTCCTTCTAACTTCTGTCCCTGTAAGGGAAAAATGAACGCTTATGCTACGTGGAAACGCGCCAACGTGAAATATTTTTTTCATCGTGCATGGAAAAGGGGGAGGAAAGCACATGGCGCATTTGATGACGTTACGAGTTGCGTTTGTTTGCATCATTAGTAAAACAGCTACGTCGCGGTGATAAATTTAATAAGATGTGTAATCAACAAACACTGTCGGGGCGTCAAGACGATCATAAATTTCATGACGAGGTGGCGGTTTTCAGATTTGATGTGCATCTGAGATGAAATATAATTCAACATCGTCAATTCAACTTGATTATGTCCACGTAAACATTAAAAAAGGGAATAAATTACTGAAGTAGGAATGGAATAGCAATGCTCAGCAAAAGTAGAAATTCAGTATGAGTGATAATATTCATACTTTCATAATTTACGCTTCATAAAACCTTCCAAACTTGGCGATAAACTTTCGAAGCATTGTAAAATTTACGACAATGGTCAGGTTTATGTCATTGCGGGTTGATTAAAAAGCAACTGATTTATTCGCTATTGAATGATGGCAACATACATTGTATTTGTTAGTTGGGGCACATAGTCATTAAAAACTAATTAATTAAGCATCAGTGTTAATTGTACCTCGGTCGGAATTACAAGTTGGCAAGTATTACAAATGAGCATATTTAATTAATACGGGTCGGGTGATTGATTAGCAGAAAGGATGGTTCTATTTATTAATTTGCACAATGTGCGAACATACCAATATGAGATTGTAGTGCTACTCTCATCTTTGCTTTGATAGTGTTTTATTTCAAATCGAACTGTAGGTGTAATTATTAATTAATGCGATCCATAATTAATGGCTGGTAGCTTAAAACTAATTACTTTTAAGGGGTTATTAACATGTTAATAATAAATACATTCCGCTCATACAAAAGCTGAAATATTCACGAAGCACATTCGGTTGCATACATTGGACGTCAATTACGTTTGTATGCCTTGTTGCATTAATGCAATGCAGCATATTAGAAATTGCGCCTAAAACCCGCCACATTTACATCAAAATTCAGCTCCGGCAATGTTTATTCATGCGCGTCGCACATTTCCGCGGAGATTTGACCTGGAAACAAGTTTAATCGTGATTACCCTGTTAACTGCACAAGAAGTAACAGTGTGCACGCGTTGTTTGCACTTGTGCGCATGTTTACGACGTCGATGAGAGCTACTATAATGGTATGCCCATTGTTTTATGCTCATAAAAATATTAAAATATTGCATTTCCTGTGCGCATAAGTAGGGCGCTTCGATATTTCACTGGCTGGAAAATTTCTAGTGCACTTATGCACTTGCGCGCTCGCAAATTTATTCCTTCCCGGTTGCTGTAAATAATATGGAATTCTCGGCTGGGAAGGGGGCCGGAGGACGCGTGATCTAAGTGTGGGCGATGCATTCCGAACTTGAGAGTGCCGGATATACAGAAATGTGTCGACTTCTTTAACGGCGAAAATATCAGAAGATTTGGGAGAGTTTGCTGCGCATTCAAACTACCACAGAGGAAATAACTGGAGTTGAGCGAGGCTGAATGCAGGGTGGATGCATTGGTGATGGGGTAAACGGTGCGTTTTGGTCGGGTGACAGTTTGGAAGTTTTGCTTGAGCGTGGTAGATCGACCGACTAAAAATTTAAGGCTTGATGACAACAATAACATCAACTGATATGTTTATCAATAATATATTTTTATTTCTTCAAAAAGAAAACTATTAAAATATGTATCGTCTTTGAAGTATGTTTGTT
Organism: Diploeciton nevermanni; assembly: GCA_027575565.1. Taxonomy (NCBI): domain Eukaryota; kingdom Metazoa; phylum Arthropoda; class Insecta; order Coleoptera; family Staphylinidae; genus Diploeciton; species Diploeciton nevermanni. Next base: position 1,415,552 of record JAODIE010000007.1, read on the forward strand.
GTATAGCTCACCAGAGGACTATTCTCTCTGCAAATGTTTTACTGAAAATTTATTTGTCGTCAGAACTGAAATATTGCATTTTTATGCGTTTTTTGTTTATTCAATAAAAACGCAACGTTTTTATATGTAGAATATATATTCGAGGTATTTATTTTATTTATTTGGCACAAGTTTGAATTAATTTATCTTCAATTTTACTTGTACGGACAACTCTGTTCGATTTACCTACACATGAATAATACTACATGGAAATCTTGATTATTTGTAATCGTTCGCATTCATTTACAATTTTTCCCTCAAACGTCCCAAATTATCGGCAACTATTTGCACATGTTGTTAACGTAAACTCGCACTTGTCGTAATTGTAACTGCTGAAAATTGCCGAGCAATAAATTCCTAACACGACAATTTGGCACGGTGATAAATTTTGGTGGATTCAACCCTCTGCGCATATTCTACATGTTCGATACGAACAATAATATTACTCTTGTTGGATCGTACTCTGTTATCTGCTTATAATTAGGGCATATGCAACGACTAGCCTCTATTACGCTTATTACCTGGTTAACTTGAATGTCGAAGGATTAACCACCATTCTTTTTTCGAATCGTAATTTTGTGTTTTCTACTGTACCAGGCCAGAATTGCTCGTAGTGTGCCCGTTGTTATGAAGCGGATAACAGGAAAATATGCATGAGTATGTGGCCTATTAAAAGTGGGCAAACTACCGAAAAAGTGGAATAATAGCTGGATGTTTTAATGTTGTGGAGTTTTGTTTGTGGAACGCAATGTAATCTAGTTGGAGCGGCTGCAGGAAATATAAATTCTAATTTTGAATGTTCAAACACTCATGATTATTGAATCATCAGTGTATGAGCCGGTTCCAGGATCAATATTGACCGTTGCATAAAATTGCCGATTGATGCCGTGCACAAACAGAAAATTGAAATTTGACGCGTGTATTATATGATCAGACTGATTGATGATCAGCACTTTTTGTTCTTGGTTCTTTGGCATTAGAAAGGCACAATGCAACAATTAATAATTTACCTTCCCTTGCGGGCACGCAACATGTTTTCAGCTGGAGTGGCGTGCACTGGGCGAAGAACTTTGTTTGCTCAATACCGATACTCATGTTGATTAATTACGTCGACTTTTTTTAATACGCTCGGATTACGTGGAGATGCAAAGACGATCTGAGAGTCCAGCTTAATCGTCTGGTACTCCGGCGGTAAGAAACAAATGGCTCTCCTAGACCGAAAGGAGCGCCTGCTCATGTCTGTTTTTGGCAGAAAATTTAATGGTTTCCATTAGTGATTGAATGCTGATAAAGCGTTTTATTTGCTATAACAAAAATTTATTTTGTCTGAAGCGGGTCCGATCTACCGCCGTGCACGTACGTCCCTAGCGTCTCGAGTGATTCAAGGGCATTGTGAAGCAGGTTCTCATCATTTTTCTTTATGTTGGTCTTCGCACGCCAATATTTCGCGGCTTTGTAGACAACACATATTAGTTTTAATCTTAATCTCTTCAAGTTGAAACTAAAAACAAGTCGACAGAATCCCTTTTCAACTGGGAGGAGGTTAGTACATATGACACAATGTAATAAAATTTTTCAAATAGATGATCAACACATATTGCACTTGAGTTTATTTATTATTTGCGCACACTTTATTGCAACAGCCATATCTGGGCGGTTTTAATGAAACATTTCATTGTTTCAACATGGAAATAGTGTCATTAAATAACAGCTTTGTTGGTGCTTTGTTTAGCATGAAAACATTGCAGCGGATGCACAATGCGCTTTGAGCGCAATGGGCCATTGTAAGATATTCTCGGAGGTCACATATAATCGAAATTTACGTTCATTGAAAATATGCTCAATTTTCGTCCTGTTTTTGGCGCTCTAATTAACAAATATTACTTGTGTACTTTGCACTGCTTTAAGTGGGTGGACTGCGCTAAACGCTGTTTGAATAATTCAAGGACCTGCTGGATGATGCTTGGCGCTGCTCGAAATTGGTTTTTTAATGCCGCTAAAGTCCAACGTTTATTTTCATTTAGCACCTCGTTGAGCGGATTTATAGCTGTAATTAAAACATTATGAATCTTTGAATACATTACTATGGTTTAAAAACATTTTGCGTGTGTTGGAGATAAACTATAAGATGCTGTTGAGGGATTTTGTATCCTGGAACGTTGTAGAATTTTATTTTTTCTTTAGAGCAACATATTAGTGGTGGAAACACCCTGGTTCTTGCCGTTTGTTTACAAAAGATAAGTAACGGACTCATTTTCGGCCTTGTGAGACGGTAGAGAATAAAATACAATTCGCAAATGAACGCATTGCATTCCACGCACGGCACATACGCGCATTATAGTATTGAAGTGCAACGCACGCAAGCTGCAAATGAATTGTGTTTTAGTTTCGAATTATAATGTAAAAAATTGAAAATTCAACGCCTATTCATAAGAACTTTTATTGCTGATAGTGTCATAATAATATGATAGTGTATCGAAGTGTATCAACCACCTAATCTTTTTGCAATCCTGGTGTATGACTGCAGGCTCGTATAGACAGAATTTGAAACTCGCGCTCTCTCTCTCTCATGCCGTTAACAATACTAAAACAGTTAGGAGGACATATTATGAGCATTGTCATGATCAGCAAACACTTTGCTTGAAATGTTTTAACGAATTACACAGAACAGAATAATTGAGTCAAAAATAGAATAACATTGGATTGTGATATTTTTTTGCCGTTTTTGAGTTGAATTGTTTGGGTTAAAAATAAATGTTTTTGAGAACCTTCTCTGCCGTCTCACAAGGCCTAAAATGAATTCGTTACTTATCTTTTGTTAACATACAGCAAGAACCAGGGTGGCATCATATTGCTCAAGCCGTGCCCAGCCCAGTGTCGCGTTGTCGGGTAAGAGAGAGAGATGGTCCACAGTGATCCACGTGGATCGGACGTGTTACGGGATAGTTCATAATGTTAGCTTATTGGTTTAACCTCAAGATGACGTTAGAAGTAATTAGGGAGATGATAACGCTATATTTACATGAACTACTGTTTTGTTGAGCAGTAGACACTTGTTTGGATGGCGATAATTTCTACTAGGATTATATAAAAGACAAACTAATTAGTATTCATGTAAGGAGAACTAAGTTATTATCCTGTATTCTGCTCAAGGCACTAGATGGCAGCATTATCGTCTCTCATCGCTCTGGGTGAAAAATTAAAGATGATATTTTGATACCATTCCAAGATTTCAAAGTATGTTGCATAATTTATGCATCGCCTGTATGCTGCAATGTCCAATTCGATTGATTATTGCAATTGTGTATTGAATTATATGCACTCTGGAAGTCGTAACTTGCGTACGTGCCGAGTTGACGTCGCGTCGAATCGAATGCAAATCAAATTGCCGATCACAAACGCCGCGCCGTCCTCGGCACGAGCGACGAGGCAAGTTTTGATTTATTATTTAATTGTCGACAACAAGGGTTGCGCTTGTCCATACTTCGACGTCATGGCACGTTTTCCGCTTTACAGCATTGACAATTATTAATTGTTGCTGTGTTTCGGTAATGTGCTAGGGGCTAGGAAAATTTGCAATTTTCTTATTTACATTGTAGAAAATAACGAATAATTATCACTTGCCTATTACTTAATATACATCACCAGTGACTTTTCGGTATTTTTGCATTCTCAAATCCTTTTTACATTTTTGAGATAATGCACACGAAATACGATGTCAGTCTGGGATTTGCCGCCTAAAATTCTTTTTCACACGTGCGGGAACCTGTAGATGTTTGTCTGTCCCCGCATAAAATTCCCTAAAATCTACATTGTTGGGCGACGCGTGCGCCTATTACACTCGTCCGAAAATTCATGCAAACAAACGACCTCTTCGTGAGTTTTAATTTGCCAGACATTCCTATTACACATTTTTGCCTTTATATTTTTGGCTACACTCATGAAATAAATAGATTTTATGTCATAGTCACGCAAGTACTAGACAAATTCCAGTCAGTTTTATTTTCGCGGGTAAAATTTGTGTTTATTGTAAATTTTTGAAATTTAAACGGGTTAGGGTGTAAAGTTGGAAATTTAATGCGCTATATAAATGCATTTGCTGGCACAAGTTGTATGTTCATGCCAAGTGTGGTTGGGAAATTTGAATAAGTTTTTTTGGTGGAGGCGATGCTCGACGCGCCTTTTTGTTCACGTCTGTGACATTTATTTCAGACGTATCTGTCTCCAGTTTTGCGTATTTTAAACGCCGCGGCTTAAGTTATGTAAAATTTTATGCGATATATAGAAATGCGCGTGTAATGTTTAAACTATTTGTGACAGCTTTACTTATCACTGCAGGCGTCATGCGGTAGTTCTCAAACTATTAATTGCACTCCGTTTCAAGAAAGTTACGGAATAGGATTACGTTTTTCAAATAGCTTTATTCTGAAAAACATTCTTTGTCGTTTGCTATCTTAATGTCTATATTGAAAAAGTACAGAACGATATCATCCAACAGCACGCGCCCGACTCTAGTTGGATATTCAAAAATAATATTTATTTTTAATTATGCCATTTAAAAATCCAATTGCGCTCTGAATGTCACCATTCCGACATTCGCAATGTGCATATGCGACGAGAATCCGTTTCTAGCCTAGATGCGGTGGGCTTAAATGCAAGTGAAACAAAACCGAGAATTAACATCGCAATTTGAATATTGCATTACAGAACTCACTTTGCGAATTTTTGAAGATGTAAAGATGTATAATTCTATTATGGAATGACGTTCGATCCTGCCGCCGGCTCTCTTCGCCTAGGCACATTACTTGTATTGTTGGAGCGAAAGTTTAATCTCATTTTTCGCCACTGTGGCATAATGTGCGTCGGAAATTTCCAACTAGACTCCACTAAAAGATAAAGTTATGACGTGCCGCAACCGCCGCCGTTGAGAGATGAAATTCTTTCCGCTCTGAGGTTAAACCTCTGTCGACGAAAACAATCGAGTTAATTTTTAATATCGCTGCATGACCTAACTACACCCCTGTTTAATACTTGAGACGATAGGGATAAAATGCAAAGACAAACAATTTCAAACTGAAAACAAGCGCCCCGGTGCAAGGAATGAAACGGGAGAAGTGACTGATGAAGACCGGGAAACTTTTACCAGGAAAACAAATTAACCCAGTGCAAAGTAGAAAGTATGGACTGCAAGTCAGTCACTAATTATTTTTTCAGAGTATAAGTTAATTCCGAGTGTGAAGCGGACCCAGGAATAGTTGTTGTAAGCAAGTGGCTTACTTGGAATTCTTAGAGGAAACTACTTACTCCGGATTGTATGCAATCTTTATAAATGTGCGAGCTTTAAAGAGTAGCACACTGAGTAGATTTACATGTACTACCCTTCACGGCGGCGGCGTATATTTTTTAGCCGCTCGACTTTAGGGTGTAATGTTCTGATTGGATGTTTTGTGGCTTTGCGTCACCATTTAATAAATCTATTTGCCAGCTAATATAAACGAGGATTCAAGCAAACCAACAAAAGAAAACTGCAGAAGGGCAAGAAAAATACAGCGTCTTCTTGTTTACGCTGCTGCGACAGGCGAGGATGTCTTGAAAGGTAGAAAAATGCAAATTTTGATAATTCAATGAACAAATGACTGGGAAGCAAACAACCAAGTTGTGCAGCAAACAATAAGCGAGTAAGTCATCCCCAATTCCGCGCAGAATAATAGGGAAGAACTTTTGTCTTGCAGCTGAAATATTTGATTTCGTTTTTTTTTTCTTCTTTTCATTCACACCCTTGTGCTGCTCTAGGATTTAAATAAAGACGTGGAAAAAGTAGCTTGGAAGTTGATAATAAGTAATCTCCATTTTGTTTGTTGAATGGCGGCAGCAACGGTGCAAACATTACTCAATTATAAAGTTTAAATGATGAAAAATTCTATGCAAGTTTAATCAAATGAATAAGGAACATGTTTTTAGCTGGGTGGAATATGTTGGAATAGAAATTTCCATTTGTAATTGTAAATGAAACATGAGGATGAACATGAAATTTAACGTGTTGCCAAGAAAGTCTAATTTCCGTTGGAAACTTTCAGCTTAGTCAAAGTGCACATTCACCGCTGTATAGTATTGTCTGTTTTCGACATTCTTGCTTCTTTCCTGCAAAAAGACTAATGATAACGAGTTACAACTCTTTAAACTTTTTGTATTCAATTGTCTCGGAACTGTTGCAGTCTCAACAATCCGGGATCTTTTTAGGCACAATTTGTTGCGTCTTGTTTATATTGTCGCACAGAAACCGAAACAATTTGTACTTCTATTAGTTTCCACCGTTTATATTATTCACGTTGTTTGAGTGTGTTTGGATTGTGGCGCGGCATGCAAGTTGTACGCGTTTAAACTGTATCAGTCTGGCAAGTGTTTGCCGCATGCCTTGCCAGCGCGATAATACTCTTTCCCCGTCGGATTTGTTTAACAAGCAGTTCCCTGGGCGCGCTTGCAGACAACATTCGTACTTCACCAGTGGGTCATACGGCGAATAAACCTATTAATCGTTGCACTTGTGTATGGCATTTTAGATAACATCTATTTCTCACCATGGCGAAAGACAAATCCGATGGAGAGATGTGCATGCACTGATTTGCAATTCACGTCTTTCGATGCAGAAATGACTATGACGCAGTTTCATTTAAGTGCACTTTGGAATTCGTGGTAAGTTTGAAAACCAACAAGGGACGCTGCAGATAATTAAACTTGTTGGGAATTGTTTCAATTTGCTAACTAGACTGCGGACTAAATAGATTGCTTGCAAAAAGGAAGAAGATTTTATTAGGCCGTTATTCTTGCAAATGCGTTTTTAAATCGTAATTTTGTTATTTGTGCTACACTTAGAAGTAGACGGATACACATGATGCATTTCGACATTTTGCTTAGTTCCTATTGGAAACTACGCGAAACAGTGATTTTTCTTCAAGTTACCAAACACCAGAAAACAACATTTAAAAACGCTCCGCTGCCATTTATTCGAATCAACAACAAACAACAATACAGTTTAATGTCAACTTGTCTACTTACTTGACAAGTCAACATTTGACACTCTTTTCTTTTGATAGCTACTATCAAGCGCATGCTTTGGAGTAAAAACAAACGTATGATGGCTTCCGGTCATTGCACGTTTTAGCGTCTCCGCCATTTTGTCACCAGCATATTGCCAATGATTTATACTCCCAGATGCAGGCAAGACGTGCGACTTTTTTCATAGTGGTCTTTGCCAGGAAATTGGATACGTCCTAGAGTCAATAATTTATACATTTTCCACATTCGTGCCGAATGCAGTTTGCAAATGTGACCCCAAGTTACGACCACGTGGCGTTTATAACCCCAATTCAGTCTCGTGCACAAACGAATTACCCCGACACGTACCGCTTATTATTATTATTATTATTCAAATGTAAATTTTATTGTTACATAACCAAGTCTAGCGCGTCATGTGCAAGGTGTTCTGGGAAACATTCCTGCCATGAACGCGCAGATAAATCATCTCTTAGACGGCTAATGAAATTTAATCAACAAATCGTGTCCTAACCGATGATAATTCATTTTGTAAGCACGTGTGCGGATGATTAACTACCTTCGGGATGATAAATTGGGCTAAGTTTGCTGTGGGATGAATTGACTTGTTAATTCCAAGTTGGGAGGAAACTTTGTTATGCTTATAAGATAGCGGTTGAGTGCAATAGAGTTTCATTCGCTTCGCTATAAATTATCAAGCATAACATGCATTTGCGCTTGCTTTAATTAGTATTCAACACCTGATTGTGGTGTGGGTATCATTTGATTTGGATATTATTAAAATTTACTATCGGTTGCTAGAATTACATGTTTGTCGTGTGGAAGTCAAAAGTAACCCTCGTCATGCTGCGTGATTTGATGTATCCGCACCTCTAGAGTTCAAAGAAAATTTGCCAGATGGTCTCTTGTGTCCAGGCATTTCATTTTTCTTCTCTATTGCGCAATGTCCGAAAATGAATAGGAATGTTTACACGCATCAACAACCCACTGAAGGAAGGAAAGTGCTTGTGGTGGTTTTGAATAATTTATCAAGTTGTAACAACTTTGGAACCGAAAAAATAGTTATACTCATTTTATTTGCTATGGTATTTGCATATAAATGATGAGTTTTTGCATCCTTGTCATAGCGGCCGGCAATGTTTATGTTTGTTGCACTGCGGATACTTTTCGTACCGGAATAGAAGGCTATTAACATCGACTTGAAAGTCGTCTCCGAAACAATCGAAACAAAGCAAAGAACAGCCACTTGCAATCTTCCAAATTGAGCCTATAGAAATCGACTCTGCGAGGACTATGGCAAAAAAAATCCGTGAAATAAGTTTTAAACGCAAAGCGGCATTTTCCGGAGATATTTTGAATAGGAATTTGGATTTTTGTTGCTCGTCCACATACAAATTACTCTTTCATCTCGTACTGGATGAAGTTGAATGAATCAGACTCGATATTTGTGAATAAGCATGGTGTAAGACATGGTTCAACGTGATTACAATAAGCTTCGTGTAATTACTCTCGCGAGTTAATTGTAAAACTTTTGTTGATTTAGTTAAATTTCAACTTAATTTGCTGCATGTCTACGTGAGCAATAATTGCATAGAACGATTGAAACTTTCAATTACATATCAGACTGGTAGCATTGTGTTGGCAGCGACGTAATAAGCATAACGACGCGGTTCTCACTCTAAAACCCATTAAAACTTTTCCCCTCAGTGAAACAAAGGTTTGTTACAATTATTAAGATTATTTAGTCCAAGCATCCTACTTCATCATTACAATTAGCATATTAAATTAGCACTGTAGTCGGCAACGACGATTTTATAATTGAATTATGTACCCTTTAACTCGGTATTGATTTAACGTGGCATCATCGGCATCATTTTGATGAGAAAAGTCAGGAAAGCATTTATTTTTTTTGTGTACCAGTGTAATTTCCAGGGATAAATATGATGCAGAATTAGTAGGAGTAAACATTATTCAAGGAAATGATAACATAATAACAACAAGGGGCTGAAGCACTACGTTGACCATGTCGCCATCTAATGGAAGGTAGTTGCAAACATCGTTTGTGTTGATTTTGCGACTGACCAGATGTGTTTATTCAATGCCCACTTTGGACCATTGCTCGTGTTGTTCTTTCATTTCTGCGTTCAGTGTTGAAAAGTAAATCGTGGCTCTCGTTCCCCGCATGAGTGATGCTTTCCGTGACACGAGGGAGAAGTTGCATCTCGACCTGTCGTGTGAACCATATCGTTTTTATTCCCGACCACAGTGCTGTATATGCAAAGCTGCACGAGTGTTGGGCTGGCGGGAAAAAGATTTTCTTCGTGCGTTTGTCATAGTCTGTAAAAATCAGGCCAATGGGTAGACACTGATGTATGAATGGTTACGACCTCGCGAAGACTACACCTGCCACCTCTACCTTCTCTACTCGCTACTCTATCATTCTCTTTGTATATATGGTAGATACAGAATCGGCAGTGATCTATATTTTGCATTCGTGTTTGCGTCAGTTTAGATCGTAATAAAATTTCAACTTTAAGGAGGTAAAATTTACATTTTCACCAATGGAGGATGTCTACGCTAGGCCTCAAAGTAATGCCATTGGAATTGCCTTCTGAATTAAATGGAGCATGATTATTCCCTTCGTCGGAGGTATGATTGATGATGATGTTGGTGGAATTAGTATTTTTCACTTTACTCAGTTTACTTGCAATGCACTTGTTCTCGTGCAATCGAAAATTATACAATTTTCTTCTTCACTTGCTTTACAATAGTTGGCTGTTTGATGATAATAATCTGAATTCTTTTATACACATAATGGTTATACTGTTTTTTTTTTTCTATTGGCTAATGTATTACTGAACTTTTCTTTTCTTTTTTTTTTTGAATTAAATAAGAATGAAGAATCTTGTTGTAAAATCTATGCACCGTCATTTGGAGTATCCAATTCCATTTTATTTGTACTTTAGATTATTTTTTCGTCGGTTGCCTCTTGCTCTCTTATTGTTTCTGAGTTTTCATCGTTTCCACAGCCCGCAGCGTGACTCTCTACTGTGGTTTTTCCTTCGTGGCGTAGCGTCGCTAGTGGAAAATATCGTCGCCTTAATTGATTTCCATTACTTCTGCTGGTTTGCCATTCTCGGCACGCATAACGCAATAAAACCAACGATAATTGCGTTAAATGTTGAAAATTTATATCTGATCTTAGGTACCTCCATGGTATCTAATATATTTTTTGCATTTATTAAAATTTATAAACAAGCAGAAGCTTAATGTTTTTCATCATATGCTTTAGCATCAATTCAATAAAAGGATTCGGAGAGTTGCAAGGGGGTTTTCACCCATCTGCCAGTCGAATTTTATGCCACACTAATTTTCTGATATTTCATATGTCGTTGAGAAATGAAATATAGTAGTATGTTCTAGTGGAACAAGGGGAACCGACCAAGTCGTTATAAACGTATTACAATTGTAGCAGCGTACCATATCATAAATCCTCTACACTTACGGCATTTACGACGAACGTAACTTTCTACGAGTACTTATTTATACAACTTAGTTTTTGCTAATTCTAGAAGAGTCGATGTAAACTGCATAGTCAGGGCGTATTTCAACATTTTTGTTCTTGCGATACTTTTGCTCTGCTTGGTTGGAGATTCCAAATGAAAAGCCTTTTCATATATTTCATATTTCATGCTGGTACGTTCTCACATCTCACGCAGCTGCTGGCAAATCAAATGAGGCCGGAAGCGTCGCAAAAACATCCACAAGATAAAAGGAAGTGACACAGTAGAAACAATAGACTAATTTATAATCTCATGCAATTTATGTGGCATTTATCCATAAATATTTGATTTGTCCTAGACGAGTTCCAATGCCGTTTACAAGTGGTTTGATATATTTCATGTAAGCAGATTTTAATATAAGCTACAATATCCGTGACTAACAAAAAATTCGTTTAATATCAAAACTCTTGCTTGGCAAATATAAACAAATGTGTTCCATCGCGCTTCGTATATGTTGAAATTTTATGGCAATAACGCAACGCATTTCACGTGGAAAAACTGAGGCCGTAAAAGATTTTATGTACTAACGAAAACCAAAAAAATCCTAATTATGCGTCGTAATAATTTTACACGCTTGGATTGTTTACATTTTATTCGGGTTTTTGAGCACAGTGTGCGGGATAACGCTGCCTTTAACAAGGATAAAAACCCATGTGTGACAAGAAGCATCTGACATCGTGATACGGGCTCCATAATTACGCTGGCGTGAATAATGCAGGATGTATTAATGAACTGCACATGTTCCTCCAGTACAGCCTCCATATTATTCCGAACTAAACGCCGACATCAGGATGCGAACAAAAATATTATCTAGTATAGTTGGTACTTTAATGGTGTGTTTTTGGTGTCGCCTTATTTCGTATTCCGTTGTTTTCCTTGTATCGCAACTCAAAGTGGTTGTAATTCCGGGGGTAGGAAACTCTTTTGTTTGCACACTTTTGCACTTCTCTTAGACAATACTCAGAGCGATGGGGTTGCCTACATTTAGACTTGGTGCAATTTGCACGAAAGTTTTCTTGCTTTTAATTCTAAAGTTAAAACTCGCAATTCATGTTTGTTGCTAGCTAACACTTTGGAGTCAAAACCATGTGTTTTAAGAAGTGCTACATTTATTTTACTTAATTGTTATTACATATCTAATTCATTTTGTTACAGGTGAGTCAAGTTTACATTAACTTTTGGTGCGGCAAATTATTTATTTCTGGTGAGTATTTTTTAAATATAAAACTACTTCAGTTTAGGTCAGTTATTTTGTAAATGGGTATTCAAAGTATTGAGATGAGAGTTGCAAACTTTGACTATTGAGTTCACCTTCGTCTATTTATATTTTTATCCCGGCATTTTCAGCGCTTCTAACTGTTTTGTAAATAATTAGCGCGCAGAAAAAGTTGAACTATCGAAAAACTTTCCATAAGCTTGCTATCTACGTAAAATAAATACAACTGTTAATGTTTAAGTGGATAACTGAATTAAAAAGTTATCTTGTTTTTCAACGACACAGAGGAGTCACTGCAGTAGTTTTTCAACCAACTGCAGTCAGTGCGCCGGCATGCCAATTAAATCTAACTTTAATTCGATCACTCGACGACTTGTGCTTACAGTTGAGAGCATAATTCATTATTCAATTTATGTAAACAGCCAAAAACCGATTTAGGAGCATTAAAAAAAGAGAGGGCTTTCTTTAATGTATGAATTTGAACCTAGTAATAAGCAGGACAGTAAATTTTAGAAAGCGTAGAGGAAAAAATCCGAGAATATCGCAAATGCTGTTGGTAAGTTTTTGTGGGAATCTCTGAAAATGCACATCGTGTTGTAACACACAAGTTGTTTGAACAAAACGTACGCTCAAGAAGCGGCGTGTTTGAAGATTTTGTGCGATATAAAACATCGGACATCAAAAGTAGCGTATGGCACAGATGTCAGCATCGCAGCCAACACGCCGGAAAGATATAAAACCGGATAGCATGCAATACAGCCTGCCATCGTATAAATTGATGCTCGGTAAATATGGCAACATCCAAAGACGGGATAGCGCATTCTGAAATAATTTCTCGCCGAAAATCAATAGAATTCCAGGGATTATAGAGAGTGCTTTTAAACTACTGTTGATATTAACATGCATCTGGATCATATACTTACAATTAATCAATTAATTACTGCTCTTGATTATCGCTCTCAGCAACGCTATTTCGCAGTGTTGTGCAATGTGTTGTGCTGTGTACATCGCAGCAGTTAATTGAAATAATCGGGCTCGGTACGGGCCGGCGAGTAGACTCTGGCGGTTTCGGCGAGGTTCGGAAGTAACCAACCAAGAAGGAAGCGGGCGCAAAATGCGACGCATGCGATGTTCATGTCGGTGCGGTCTCGCCACAGGTTTATATCTAGATAAATTATGCCACAATGATCGGGCTGCAACAACCAGCGTGGTGCTGGTGGTCCGGGGCTTAGCCATGCGCGAGAAACCCATTATCCGGAAGGGGTGGGTCTTAATCGACCCTCAGCGAGGACACTAGGATCACCAGATGGTTGGCGGTTTAATGAGCGATTAATTTTGAGAATGAAGATGTTTCTCAGGCGATTTATTATTTAATGTGAATCTTAACATCTGCTACTGATTGGTTGTGTGTTTTCTTATCAAGTTTTCTCTAATTACCGCTACGGCATCTGCTTTCCGAGTATACACTCTGTTCAAGAATTATTTCTGGTTGACTTTTAATATTGGCCTGTTTGTTCTACTTTTATTTATTTCTGTTTTGCGCTGAAAATTGATTACCGCCGTGCGGGCCCTGATTGCACAGACACGGAACGTCTGCTGTAAGTAGCCTGTCGGAAGTAAATTTTTGGCTTTATTTTCAATATGTGCACACAACGCGATCGGAATATTTGGCAAGGTTAACCAACCTGGGTACGATTTTGTCTTACATATTGCGCTCATCAACTATAATCTATATAATGCGCGTGTACTAGATTCGCTGTATTACGGGGGCGGCGCAACTCAATTTTGGGATTACGCGACCACTAAATCTCTGCTCAAATGGTGATCATCTTTTTCTTATTTCTTCATTTTGCCATTCTCCTTATTCAAGGCATCCGACGAGATATTCATATAGAATTAAATTGCGTTGCGCCGACACTGCTTTGTGGCATGCAATATTGTGTGGTGGTATATTTATTTGAAATCATTTGTAATATACGAAAGGCAACACTGTAGAATAGCAAATTTCTGATCCAGTAGGCATTAACGGCATTCGACTAATTATGATGTGCCGAAAAAACGTTTTAATTTTGATTTTAGTGTTTGACCAAATTTTGGTTGCGAAATGATGTATTGTAATTCTCGTAATTATTATTGGATTATTTAGCTGTCTTTAATAACAATTTGTGAATAGATACCGAAGAAATGTGTGAAAACGTAATATGTTTATCTTTAATGATATCAAAGTTGTGAATTTTTATGAAAAAGTACAGACGATGAAATGAAAGTATGTTCACTGGATTAAGTATGATTTCCCAATACGACACTAGTATTACAATTTTCTTGACGCATTTAGTGCTTGAGATTGAATTGTTTTTAGTCAGAAAATTATAACTTGATTTTAACTTATTTACGCAACTGCAACAGTTTAGAACATAATCGTTCTTAATTCACTTTAATAACTTACACCATTGGAACAATTACAGATAAACAAATTACGTTTTTGTACATTTCTTCAGTATCAATTAACGAATTGTAAATAAAGACAGTCAAATAGTCCAATAATAATTGCAGTAATTATGGGAAAATATATCAAATCGCACCTGAAATGTGAACAAACACTAATATCGAAATTAAAAAAAATCGCGTTTTTTAATTAATTAAAATACCAAAAATGCGTTAATGCCATCTCGATGGGAACCTTGCAGTTCCATAGTGTAATTTGCATTTGCCTCCTTTATTTCGGCTTTGTTTTAAGCAAACACCAAAAAAGTGATCCGTCAGTACTTTTTATTAGTTTGCTGATTTTTTTTTCTTGGAGAGCATGTATTCGTTCCCAGTCTGCTAAAACCATTAAATGTTGGCAAAACGAGCACGAGATAAAAATCTCCGCCGGCGCATTTATAGTCACGCAAACGTCGCAAACCAGAGTGAATCGAAATCTACCAATTCACATATTCAGAACTTACCAGCGTCATCCATCGTTTGCGAAGCATCCGACCGATTCGGAGAGTATTAATTTCATCCAAATGCGTTTTTTCTCCACTGTTTGAAGAGCAAGGAACATTAAATTCAAACCAGTATAAACTAGAATAAAACCTCCCGATATTCAAGCAATCCCTTATTGTAATTGTTTATTTCTATCTACTTGGTGATACCTTTCTCCTCTGGGCGAGAAAATTGCATAAATTTTTATGATAACTTCACTCTTAAATTCCACTTATTTAGACCCATTTTTTAGCCAGTTTTTGTGTTTAACATTAACGTCTGCATAATAGTTGAGTAATCGTTGCGTTCTGCTGATTCCGATCCTCACTCGCAGGAAATAGAAAACAAAAAAGTTGCGGCGAGTTGGACCCCAGTGTGAACTAACTTCCCATTTATTACCGAAGCAAGTTTTCTTATTTTCCTGGCATTCATGCACTTCTTCGTGGACTCACCATTTTCAGCTCGTCGCAGCGCGATGCGACGACGATATGAAAAGCAAGCAAAAAACTTTGTACGTTTTTCTACGTAGTGAATTTTCCTGCGAGCACAATGGCGCGAGTCCGAACCCGATCCAAGTAATTTCAATATGAAATTTTTGCACTTTACTTTCTGAGCAATTCTCTTCGAGCAGTTGTGCAAACTTCTCCCAAGCTTCTAATTCGAAATGGGCTTATTGACGCCAACGGAATGAAAATTTTTAAGAGAGGCGCAATTACGATATGGCTTAAGTGTCGAGCTGATGACAGAGGCTGATATTATAATACTAACTATTTACAACTTTACTAATTCTAATGAAAGATAGCTGCATTTACATTTCGGTGCGGAAAGTTTATAAATACATAATTAATCACCCATGGTCTCGCGCATAGGTTGTAGGTAGACCTTGACAAAAATATCCCTACGTGTTGGATGGATGTTGTTCGCACTTTTGGCTATAAATCATGGAACACGGCACGCTCGTCAAGTCAAAATTGCACATTAAACATTCACGTGTAATTGATGAGGTGAATTCTACGCATTGCACACACATATTTCGGAAACTATGCGACGAAGCCAACCATCAACGATCCCTGAAGCATTTCGGGAGCATATTCAGCTTAATAGTAAATCTATCTCAATGAAATGCAGGAAAACTAGTTTTCAATTAGCATCGCGAATGATTCAACTTGTGTCTGGCCAAATGAGATGACTTGATTGCGATTAACAAATTAGTGGGTCGCAATTATCAATGTCATCAAAGCAGAGTTGATAATGCGGTTTAATGAGAAGGTTGATTGAGTGCTTTCCAAAGTTGTGCACTTTATGCAGAAGCAATTTTCTTGCTTTTCATGAAGTCAAATGGACTCTATCTGTTTGACTAGAAGGTTTTCAGGTTCAGGTCAGTTTTCTTGATAATGGCAAAGTTTATCTCTTCATAAGCAGATTATATCGAAGAAAAGTGATCGGTTTTCCGATTTTCAATGCCTGCGCCAGAGTTTCTTCGCATCTTTATAGTCAGATTTGCTCACACATTCCACTCCCGTTCAATGGCTTTTCTTCCGGTGAGCTTCAATTGCGACACGTCCTGCTCGGATGCTGAAATTTGCACCCCGGCAGCCTGCGGAATAGATCGATGAATGTAAATGCCTCTGCGGAATACCAAAACTCTTCTGGCGCACAAAAGAGACACCATCGACGTGATACCAAATGCCGGCGGAAGACGGTCCAGTCAACGAGAAAACGCATTTAGTCCCACGATTTTCTCAAGCACTAAGTTTCAGCCGGAAAGATGGACGCGTTGCGCCGCATGTGTGCGAGGGTTGTTGGTGCGGATGCTTGCTTGCTGACCGCTACGTGTGCACACTATATTCTTCAAGTTGTAACTTGCAGCTGACTCCGCACAGTCAATTTTTTACTGTTTACCAAGTGCCAGACGATGCCACGCCGTGCGGCAGGTCCAAGATTTGTGCGATACACTACCACCCAACTCACTCCGTGCATTCCATCTGAACAATGTGCAGCGGTTGCTGCTTGTTGGCCGATAGCAAACAACTACCATTTGGATATTACTTCCCTCACATCCTGCCGTCCGCCGTCAGCCGTCAGCTTGAGGGGCTGGTATGCGCGGATAAGACGTTTAAAGTCAACTCCCGAAGTGAAAACGCAAACTGCTTGATTTTGATTAATAGTTTAATGATGAAGTTAATTAACATACAACTAACGTCGCTCAAGGCAAAGTAAAGGAGTGTGTGCCCATCCTCGGGTGAAATAAAATTAATTGAAGTAATTGCGAAATACCGCACGTAGATTGACTAAACGGATTTAACGCCACCGACAGGCTAAATTCGATTAAAGGCTTTCTGATGTTGCCGACGCTTTCTTGCCTGCCTTTCAATTTACCAAATTGCACTTTAATTTAATGTTTCTTTGAAATCAATCTTAAAATATACATACCACGGCAATTTCTATTGATTGTAACCTATTTTGGTTAATTACTTTGAGATTACGTTATATTTAGTTTAAAACTTTCGGCTTGTTTTACTAGATTGCGGATCAATTTTGTTTCTCAATTGCATGTTCGTGAAAGCTCTGGCGATTTGGTCGGTTCGAAAATCGATTTGCACACTGTTGGCAGCCCTCCGTGAAATTTCCCCCGATTTCACTCGTTTCGGCGAGTTGCAAAGCCGTGTTTTCCGGTTTCAGCACGCGTGCAGATTTATGCACAATTAAAACACATTGGGCGAATCTTTACCATGTGCAGTTTGCGCACAATCCACACACTATTCCTCGCTTCGAGCGAAACCATTTATTCTTCACCCGTGCCACGATTACGGAGCGTCCATAACACTGACCTCGGTTTAGAATTTCAAATAGTGCTGCCCACCGCGGAAAGTTTAATCCCACTTTAAGTTAATAGCTATTACAAGGTGATTTATTGCTTGCTCACACAGTGCAATAATTATGACGCATATCTTTTATCAACTTTGCGCTGCAGGTTCTATATGGTCAAAGGACTATTCTTTATAGTCCGGGAACGCTTTACTCTCCATTGGTTCTCATTGCTGTTCATTGCTGGTCTTTGCATTTCGGTCAGCTAGTGGTCTTGCACAATCATCCGACTTTACTAAGTTGTGGCTATTCCAAAGACTTGTCCAATCTCGGCGAAGGCCAGTCGGATGTAACCACTCGCATCATGCTCGGGAACTGCTATTCGTTGTACAACACTCTAGCGAAATGTGAGTGGAAGCAGAAACTGGGGATTGTAGAGCTTGGGTGTAGCAAGTTGTCGACCCGAACCGTGTCCGTTCAGTTTTCCTTCTTATTGAGAAAGTTCACTTGCAAATACGTTTCGAACTTGGAGGAGTTTTTCTAGTTTCGGGAGATAGTCCTGTAAAACCAACAAGAGCTGTAGTCTAGGACTAGATTTTAGAGATGGAAAGATAGTGATTTATAATAGGTGGGTTTGTGAAAGAAGTGTGTTGAGTTCTTAGTTCGCGAGGGTTTACATGAAACAAGCAATTAATACGAAGAGGAACTTTACATAGGAGTACTGTCTCCTTATTTCAATTATTAATCAAAGGGATTAAATGTCAACATGGATTCTTGATATCTACACGAGAGATATAATTACACAAGTTTTATTATTCACCATAGGTCATTAATTAGATAGAGCTTAACGTTAGATTAGCCTATGCTGTTTTCTTCACTGTGGGGAGGTATGGTGTGCTCATGCCGGTTGATATCGACGTTGTCGGCTCAACCCAGCTCGACTCTAAACCGTCGATTAATTACTTCGTGCTCTGGAATGACGATGCGATGAGATCCACTCGTGGACATGGATTGTGGCATTGCGGTTTGGTTCGACTCTTCATACACAAGGAGGACATCTGTTACACTTTCCCTTAGCATCCCTTCTCATCTCCGGTGTGGCTTTTTTGTTCAAATATTAAAATTAATTTCTTTGGCCTGAAATGTAATTAAATAAACATTTGATCGTGTTGCTTCTGCACTGTGACCACCATACCGCATCGCTTGAATGTTTTTGCTCAGCTCATCAACAATTTGCAACTTTCGTCGTTATTTGATAGAATTTCTGGAATATTCGCATATATCACGGATGCGTTGCATTTAAAGAAGCTGAAATTGACAAAGTTTTCCACTCCATAAGCACAATATTAATATATATATATATATATATATATCATCTGTATAAATTTGGCAAACAGAGTATAAACACAGCGGCGCAGCGCGGTCGGAAACTCATTGGTTTTGTCAGCTTTAGCGTCGCTAGCTGCCTGCCTACCGCAGCCGCTATTCTCATCGCAGGGATGCCTGGCTTCCGCTCGCCATTATCAAAACTCGAAAATTTCCGACCTCGGGTCGCGAAAGCTGCGCCGGAAAATCAAGTTTTCAATATCGCAATTACCCGACGGGACGAGATGGAAGAGGGATCATAACGGAAAATTATACTATTCGCCAAAATCCAACTCCATCCCGCAGAGACGGAACTACCATATCAACGTCTCTCGTGACTTTCTAGGCCTGTCATTCAATTGTCTCTGGGGTATACTAACATAACAATACCATCATCTTATCTGTTCTAATCATACGTATATGATGTAAAATGTGCGCACACAGCGTGTTTTAAGTGGGAATCGTCTGAGCTGGTGTAACCTTCCGGAAAGTGTAGTTGAACTAAGTGTATTAGGATTTTTTATCGCATTATTGTCGATAGGAGAGGGGTTTTCCACTGCGAGTCTCTCGATTTGCCATTTTTACGTCGTAGTTTTATTTGATGGCCTGCTTGGATTCAATTCTCTTTCACGACTGATATCTATTATTATTCCCGAGTTTGGTGTATGCCCAAAAGGCCTTTAGACGCAATCGCACACTATTCAATGCACTCGTATTGCCTGTATTTATTTTAGTCACACAGTTCTGCTATATCTACATCAGCTTATTCGTTGTGGAAAATTGTTTAGACTCTAGCAATATCCATTTTCATATAAATTAGTGCAAATCGAACTAAAGGTTTGGCTGAGGAAATTGAATTTTTAAATTCACTAGCTGAGAGTATATGAAATATAATTAAATTGCTTAATTTTCCGAATTTCTTAACTATGACATGGATGTTGTACTTAATTAAAAAACTTTACATAATTGAGAAATGGTTATTTATCAGTATAATCCCTTAGCTTGCCAACATATTTCATGTCTTCTCGGATAAACAGTAAATCAATTTAGGAAACTCTAAATTTAAATTCCTTCTCAACCTCTTCAGCTTGTTAGATCTTCTTGCAACAACTTTAGGAATGTCTTGTTTATTTTTAATTAGTATTCGGCTAACATCGCTATATGGCCAGGCATGACGCTTGCTATTATATTCCTCAGCTACCATCCCGAAGCCACAAGAACATGAGCTGCTACTTATAGCTACGGCACAGTCGAACAGCTTGTGCACACTTGTAGCTCGAAGGGTGCATTCTGTAAACTGTTGTTACTCTATCTAATTGCACAACTGGCGGCGCGATTGTGTGCCATATTATGCCAATGGCATTCGAGAATAGGATGCAGAGGGAAGCTTTGACACTGATTTTGACTCAGTCAGTTTACTACATTGCTGACGTGCGGATAATAGAAGGCAGCTTCCTTGTACATCGTGGGTACTGAGACGATGGTGCAGGAGCCGGGTTTATAGTGCCATATAAAACAGGATTATCCTGTCTGAACGCTGCGTTGGTATTTCCAAATCTCATATAGCACAGTGAATCTAGTTGCCTGATCTGCTTATCGATTATGAAAATACTCAATGGAGGATCAAAGTTCAATTGCAGTATATTTTCTTGGTCTTTGAATGTTACTTTATTCGGTTTTTCCTGTATGAATGACGGTATTTTAGTTGGCAACAATTGTTTTAAACCATTTTTATTTGCTCCATTTATATTTCCGTAATTATTATTATTATTATTATTATTATTACATCACGTTAAGAACGCGTCTTGATGAAATTTATCGCTCGACTAAGCCTACCGTAGTCTGTGTTTCTCTAAAGTTTGTTTTCACTGCGCCTGGTCGGCGCCTGAATACTTTATAATTATAATTAAGTAAGCAAAGGTAGCGTCAGTCGCAAAATTTATTTCTCAAACGCGCAAAGGGAATATGACGTGCACATCGTCGTTACAAATGGGCGCTATTAATTTTGTAGCGAAATTGTCGTCAGCAACATCTAAGTGTCCTGTTTCATGATATTTTTTTGTTTTATAAGATTACTGAGAAATACAGTCTAAAGTCTTTCTCTACTGGGAAATGTTTATTACTCGATTTTTGTTCCAAGCGACCTAGGTAATTGCTTAGAACATTGCTCAAATTATATCACACTAGGAAGCATCCCGAACCAGGAATCGCTGACATGTTGAAACTGTGCGCCCGGGGGATGGAATATGGACTAGGAATATACGTAATTCTTAATAAGGAATAATTGCTTGACACAACTCACTCCCAACTTGTCTAATATCCTCTTTGCTTATCTCGTTGCTGTGAACTTTGTCTCGGTTTGCGATAGGGGCCAAAAAATATCTGCGTGGACAGAATGATACTGCGACCCTTGGAAATAAAGATTTATTTCTTATTTCCACCGCCTCTACTGTCTTGGTGGTGATACATGCGGATGTGGTTTAACCCGCGGCCGAGTGATGTGACTATGTAAATAGCGCACAAATAAAAATAAAACAACAAAAGAGACAACAGACTCTCTTTCCGTGTCGTTTCCTGCACTGTGGGCCAATGCATAACATCGGAATAGGAAAGGAAACCTGACGCGCGCGCATAAATTCTATTTTGCTGTTTTTCATTCTCGCATGTATCGTTACATCCAAACATGAAAATTTATTTTCCTTGCGCAACACTAGAAAAAGCGTTGACGGGGAATTTCCGACAGAATTTTTCTTGTTAGTTTGCGCTCGTTTCTCATGCCACTACTTATGGCAGCATTTGGCGCGACGTGCTAAAGTTTCCAACTAAGATTAGGAGTGTAAAAGTGGAGGGTTTAGCAGGTTGATACTTAGAAAAGGAACCGGGCAAACGAATTTGCAAATTACATTGCGGCAAAAATCATCACACTCTTCATAAAAGTCGAATAAATAATACTTTCCTCTCGGGTGTCATAACTCCGTATATGCTACGTATATAAATAATTCTCAGGCGCAGCACAACTTCTGGATGCAGCAACAGCCTGCTGGAGAGTCATGGGGGAAGCAACACAAAGGGTAGAAAACGGAATTTACGTTTTTGTTCGCGCGCCAGGCAAGCTCCGATGTCGGGCAACATTTTTATCCTGTTAGTTCACGGCGGCCCATTTTCGGCGATTAAAAATTCATCAACACCTTGTTTGCGTTGTGTTTGCCAAAGTTTCTGTGAATATGCATATATCATCTTGCATATTTGTAAATTCATTGTAATAAATCCCAAGGTTTGGTTAGTAATTCAATTCTGAACCTAAATAATTAACTGCATTTTGATGCTAATTCATTTAAAATCATTGCTATTAATATATAGTAGATAATCGTTATTATGTTTTTTTTCATTCCTACTAAATTCAAGTAAAACTCTATCAAAAATCACCTTCGGAAATCACCGTTCTTGAGACTGATGACTCCTTGGACATGCTGGCCTTGCGATCTCTTCCTGTAGCCGTTTGCTATTCTTTGGTTCCCCTCGGAAATCGGATTTTTTTTAACGTCTGATTTCTTGTTGCTGATTCGCGTCACGTTTTTACTTAACACGTCGTTATTAACCTATTTTCTGTGGGTTTCCCGCACCAGTTAGATATGGGCTGAGTTTAATTGCGGGATTTCGTCGTTGAACATGTCGCAATATATCAGCAATCGATGGCTGCAGTGGAGCGCTGCCACCGCCTGCGAATTTGTGTGATGGTGTGCGGCGGACGTGGGCACCAAAGTTTGCAAACAGGCGCACAAGAGCGCGAGATTGCGCACACGATTAACGGCAATAAAATGGCGAGCGTTTTCGGATACGTACGCAATGCGTTCGCGCAAGAAGTTTGTTCGTTTTGGAGCTTAAATTGCCGTTCGAATTGCCAACGATGGAATTATTGGAATCGCTGCAATTTGTCCAGCACTTGAACGTTTTGTCTGCACACAGATCAAACTAGAGATCAAACTAAATCCAATAATGTCTAGTAATAACGATTTTACAGCGTATAAAACATGGAATTACCACAACAGTACCTGTCGTAAAACGGGAATAATTTCTCTCAACTCTACGCTATTTTAAAGAGGTGGCCGCTGGCGGTTTTCGTTAATTTCGAGAGTAGCTGGAAACCCGACGACGTTGAAATCAGGTACACTTTCAAGACAGACGGAACTTTGCGTATTTCCTCTTATTAGGCACTACTGGCATGTTTACCGCCGCCGCCACGATATGGGTCACAAGAAAAGCTTCCACCGCAACCTCGACTTTCTCCGAGATCCCAATTGTATACATCCTACTCGTACATTCTGCATCCTTAAACCATACTCCGCCTTACTCGGGACTCTCTGCGAGGGAGTATAAATTGAGTAAATAGGAAAAGCGCAGCTACTTATAAAGACCGAATGCCGGGGGTGGCGGGCCGTTCGATGCTTTATGCGGTAATGCGCCTTCAGATGTTACCCAAGGTGCGCGGCTTTTATTTGTACTCACTTTTAATGTATTTTCCACTCTTTACGCTCGAGTGTGTACGAAAAGTCTTAACGCCAACGCACCCACTCTGGAGTAGCTGCCGCCTTTTGCCACAGTTTTTTAAACTTCTATTGCATGCCACCCTGCAGTAATGAAATATTTTACCGCTTGAGTTTTATGTTTGTGTAGTGCGCCTCGAAATATGATAATTACCATGATTAATTTTGTTTCCTCTCTTTTGCAAGTGAGTTTAGCAAATCACTTTGCATTATGGTGAATACGAATGGAGATTGTATGCTTAACGCAACTTTTTGATTTGCTATTTGAGATACTTGTGGGTTTACGTAAAAGAACGAAAACAAAGAAGTTTGCCTGCGTTCAAAATGCGCTTGGATTTGAATTGCACTCGTCCATAAGCGATTCGGAATCACTTCTCGTTCGTGGAAAGTTTTATTGGAAATTTAAGGAACGTCCGGACTCAGCGGACATTATAACACCGCGCGATCACTCCTGAAACGTATGCCCTCATTCTTAGGTTCTCTTTCGGTGCTAGATTGAGGCTTATTCAAAAATACGTGCTGCTGCACATGCATTATTCAGCCGCGTGTCGCAGCGTCGCTCGAACTTGGGTTTCATGAATTTTTGAAGGACATGCAAGTGAGTCGTCCTTTTTGCATTCGCCGAAACTGCAGCGCTGAGGCTTGGCTGGAGTCGGCGCGCTAATATCGCACGGCGCTCACGTTTCGTCGCATACGCGAGAGGTAATTAAGTGTGCAGGAGCGAATAGGCGTGCGCGTGAAAAGTGTGAATTTCTTGCTTTGAGCTCAGCTACTGAGGTGTAAGAAAGGAGACTTGGAGTTTTATTGCGCGAACGTGCGGGAAACTATTTTAGGATTATTGTCAGTCAGCTGGGAGTTGAACGCTATTGCGCCATCGACGTGGAAATCATGACAATGCAATCATTTCGATTAGAATAATTCGTATAGATAACAATTAGTTACATTTTCATGATCTTGGAAATTGCGGAATATAGCATTTGCTTACTTTTATTAGGTTAATAAACTTTACTTCTTATTCGTGTGGACTGAAAGTGTTGTAATATACAACAGTCACGAATCCCTAGTGATTATTGGATCTCAAACGTTGTGCGAGTAGAGTACGACAGTGTACAGGAAAGTAACAAGCAGACAAATAAATAAATTCGCGTAGTGAATCGAAACGATGGGGAAAAACACAGCAGCGACAACTGCATTGGGAGATCCGACTGGTAATGGTAGGAAATTTTATGAATAAGAGCGCTGAATTGCAGGCACAACGGCCGAACTAACGTAACAAACACCACCAACCAAGGATATTCTATTTAAGACTATCAAGTTAAAATAATTTATGTTACGACGCACAATGGAGACAACATAATCTATAGATTTCCTGTTTTGCAATTGTTATTTTTATTTCTTCGCTCGCAAACGAACTGAAATATCTTGGCTGCATAAAAATACAAGAAGTGGTATTATATTGTTTACGTAAAATGTTGATTTGCTGTTCTGTCGGTTCTGCTCGGTTTTATGGCACCTGCGGTATTTGTGACCGATTTTTAAAGCTTTTATTGGTATAGGTTCTCTTTCTTGGGCGAATATTTTGAATATTTATTCTTCAAATGGAAAAGCTTTCGTGAGTTGTTGGTACACACAGAATGGGTCAATATTTTACGCACCGCTTAGGTGAAGGCCTAGAAACACACGCAAAAATAAATAATCGCCGGCAAAGTCGCAGGGAAAAATTGTGACTACTATTCAACAATAAGCCATTTATTCCGCTACAATGCCTTGTTTCGATTTGCTTTAAACTTTGCCAAGTTCTCTTCTCATTCCCATGAAGTTGTAAATATGAATTTTGATGAACGGCTGGTTGGCGTATTGCACAAATTGAAATCTTTGATTTATCATCAGTTTTCAGTTTTCATCACGTGAATAATAAAATATCCGCCTCATTTTATTATATTCGATCGGGTGACGCATGTAATTCCACTTGTGTACCGAGCTGTCTACGCGACCGTAAAAACGGCCGATGATGTTCATGCCGGGCAGTTGCAGCCATGGGGCGGAATTTGCAGTTTTATCTATCGTGCACCTGCTTTGCTGACGCCGCATCGCTTGACTTTGGAGTGTGCTTCAACTCTTTTTACACTTCCACCACCAACGAGCAACCAGCGAACCCTCAATATCCGAGATTTGTTGTGCAAATTTAATGTTGATGGAAATCTGCGCAATTGATCCTGTATTTCTAGGAAAAATGAAATGAGTATCTGATTCTATTTTCGTATTTGTCAGATAGTTTTTTTGCCTTTCTTTTTTATGGCATCTCACTTTACTATAGTTGGCGTGAGAGCAGTCCAGGTTTTGATGAAAGGATGGAAGAGCTCGTCTTCCGGAATGAATGCGATCCGATGTCGTGACTGCAGGCGACCTCGGGGGCGGCGCACGAAGATGTCCCCAGCACTCTCTCGACAGGCGATAAATGAGTCGAACCTTCGTGTCACCGCCCGAAAATCGTCTCATCTACATTATAATTACGGTTTCGATTTACCTTAGCTCTCCTAGAGCTTCAATTTCCGCACGTGCTGCCTTTTCAACAAAGGTATGAAACTTTTAAAAAAATCATCGCACACATAAAAGAATTTAAATATAATTAGTTTTATCAGGAGTCATGTTCATGTTCTCATTCAACTTCTTGCAATTGTCACGGCTGATCTGGATCCGTTCAAGCAGCAAATTTAATTTCGCGCAGCCGGATGTGAAAAAAGTGTCGCAGCCGTTTTGTGCCCGAGGCTTGACTAATGCAGGAATATTTCCTTCATAGGTGCGCGTATGCAAGCACATGAACTACTTATACCTCAGGCAATAATCTCCTCGTTCGCTCCCGAGGAGTTATTGTCGTTGGCGGCACGCTAAGATGGCTGTTTTACGAAAATGCCATCTTGTGCACACGACGACGTGGAGCGTAGATCAGCGTAAATTAATCATAATGAATGCGCCTCCAACCGAAACTCGCTAACGTATGCTCACATCTTAATTAGCACAGCTTTGCTGCCTCAGCGTACACGTTATTCGAGTGTTGTCACCCTCTTCCGAAATCTCCGTTCTGTGCCACCATCAAGAGAGCAGCTGGCAAGCAGTTCTCATCATTTATATGCGCCAGGATTCTCCGCTTTGGCATTACAATTAATTAGTAGTAATTTAGATGAGGGTTTTATCTATGTAAAAATGTGTGTGGAGATAAAAACCTAGACGTTTCGCATGAATCTATTACAACAGGCAACACGTGCTTGATGTTATCAAACACAGGTTTTTCATCAAGTTTTTCGTGTTTTCACGCAGATAGTTTTATTATATATATTTTGTTTTTGTTTCTGATAGTGTTTCGTTTGCTAGTCGAAGGTTTAGATTGGTCGGGAGTGCATTACGTCTTTTATTCAACGCAGTCTGCGATAAACTGCAAGCAAACAGGATTGCGTGGCGACCCGCCGCGAAAGATGCCAGGGGGCAGGCGCTGGCGGCGCGCTGCAGACGCAGAACGCCGCTGTCGATGGCGGCTGGCGAACAGCCGACTAGTATCGCACCAAACGCCGGCACGAACCTTACCCGCTCGCCGATATAACACAACCACCTCTTGTTTTATCAATGATAAAAAATAACCAGATATGAAAGTTGTGAAAATCGTTGTGACTATTGAATATACGCAATTGGATTATTAGGTGGATTAGCAAGCGATTGAAGTGCGATTGATATGTTCTGTGACGAAAAAACGAATAAGTTGTTACTTTTGATTTCTGTCTTAAGTGCTTAATAAAGGGTAAATTGTGCCATTCATCAGCAGTTGAAATTCAGTGTGCAGATACGATACCATGATCTCTTGAAAAATGTGTTTTTTATGCTTAATCGTAATCGTATTTCAATAGCCGTGGTGTATATTGCGCGCTTGGAGTGCTAAATCTTGATATCCTCTCAGCGGTAAATCATTCTTAACATATTCCTGCTTCAGCTGGCATTACATTCCTGGATAACCTACTTGCTCATTTCTGCGTCTCTGGCGCAGCCTAATAATATGATTTGCTAGATCTGAATACAAATCGCGCGGTAATATGTTACAACGTGCATTTTCTCTCTACAACATTCACTTCTTTATTCGAAAGCAAAAGCTATCGATATTGATACATCTTTGAGGAGATTACCATTTAGATAGCGCTGTATTTAGATGCCGTGAATGCGTGTCATCGCGTTAAATTTTATGCATATCTGCTTTTATTCACGGTATACATGAAATTTTAACCTGCAGTGTCTTGAGTTTTCGACTCATCATTTGCGTTTATAATTATGTCGCTAGTTCAATTTATGCTCTAATTAATAAAGTTTCTGGCTCCTCTAAACTCGGCGCGTAAACGCAGAGCAGCGATTCAATTACTTAATTAGTGCACTTGCTATTAGGCATGGAAATTCCTTTTATTATCCATGCGGCTACACAGCGGAATACACTTGATGGTAGATGGACCTCTCTAAGGTTGATATTGGCAAATATGATACGTGGCTAGGATTTAAAATTAGATGCGCCTGTGGCTTTATTTTCCAACATTTTCATTGGAATAATTTTGTAGTAGTTGTAAGATAATACGGCAACTAGTTTTGTCTCGACCATTATTTAAGGTTGGAGCTGACTTTAATCCAGGATTGGAAAATTTGCTCGCTTGTGTCGATTTTGAATTGCGAAAAAGGGACTTGAAAAACTTTCCGAGTTTCTTCTTGCGCTTACATTAAACTAGTTTGAACTTTTTGACATTGTAGCGTTTGGGAGTTTTCTCTAACTGAGTGTTGCTAAACCCCCGCGGCCACTAGTGGAAAAGTGATAAAGTTTATATTACGTTGTTTCACTTGAAATTATCTATTCAGGGTTGTAGCTCACCTCGTGCTCGTAACTTTTGCCCCCTTATTTTGTATCGCAGTCATTATTTGCATGAACTTGGTGCATCTTTATGTCAATCACAATATAAAAATATTTTAAAAAATGTTGAAGGGAAACTCAATTAGGCTTTGAAATTGCTTCATCCACACACTCGCTTCTACGAACACCTTTGGTTTGAGACTCTTCCGTGTTTCTTGGCGACGCAACGCGTGTTTTTTGCATGGTTTTACTTTTTAGCTCTTGTAGAGATAACACGGTATTAAACCTGACACAACACGGCACTTGGTTGTGGTACGCGAGCGTAACTTTTACGGGTACACTTTGACGTCCTAAACTCTGCGGTTTGGTGGAGGCGCTGGTGCTAGAGGTTTGAGACTTTAATGTGGTACATGCATAAAATAATGAACCGCATACGCCCTCGGCGCTCACATTAATGCTTTGTTAAATTTTCGTCTATTTACTACCCTCTGCGATCATAAACTCGAGTGTCAAAACGTGCAATAAACTCACTTTGAAATCATCACATTCTTTTCTAGTATCTTGAATATTACAAATTCGTACGCGGTTTGCAGTTATTGAGAGTGACAAACAACATAAATATGTTTGTAACCAATTGCGGAATAAATGGACTTTATTGGTCGTTGTGAAACGCGTGTCTGGATAGTTTTTGGTCAAGTGGAAACTGATGGATATTTTTAAGACTGCAACCAAAGCTATTTTTAACTTAATCGAAATAAATAATGTTTGCCAATTTTAACATTCACGCCGACTCGATTTTTTCTATTTTTCAACTAAATGTTCATCACGGCTCTTGTTTCAACTTACGAACAAGTGTAACTCGAACAGAAATGAAATTTGTTCAATGCTCAAAACGCGACGTTACATCTGTTGGCGATGCATCATCTATTCGAATGATTAACGATAACAATATCGGCGATAACGCGTTCGTTTGGTGGCGGTCAGGTTAAATATTGTTTGCCGGTGGTGGCTTTGCGGCACGTGTGGCTCACTGCACGTCAATCGATAAAAATCATCGAATCGAATTTAATTTCCGTACGGTGGCTTTGAAGCACTCCGGCATTTTCTGTGTAAATCCGAAACTTGATTATGTGCGTTTAATTTTACCAGCATAATACTTTAATTAATATTTCATGTCATTGCTGGCGAGGCGCGAGTTTTTCATTAGACGGGGTTTAATTCAATTTCTCGGAGCATTCTAGTAGGAAATTTGTTTTTTATTGATGTTGATGGCAATTTCCGACATTTTGAGGAATACTTTATGAAGTCGTTAGCAAGCAGCTGGTGCCATCAAGATGTTTGTGAGAGTCAATGTAATTAATATTAGTTTATAGGTAATTTCTGACGTAATCGCCCACGGTTGAATCCATTGTTGAATATCCTACGTACGGAAGAGGGTTTAATTCCATGTGAAATACGTGCGCACTATTGGAATGGGATTGCCGATGTATTACGAATGTGCGCTGCATATAGTTATGGGAGACATTTTATCGGAAGATTTCAGCAGATTTCTACTGCCTATAAATTAAACTAGCACGACTTGGGAACCCTTGTCATCCTTGCCAAAAATGAAATCAATTATATTTTTTCGAAGGTCTGGTGCGCGTGATTTGTAGCCTTCCAATCGCTTTCAAATCAACAAACTCACTGATATTGTTAATTTGGCTTACTGCTCGCAGATTCCAACATGACGTTTGGTTTACCAGCGAGAGTTGTGTTTTTTAGTTTAGTCAAAGCGCTGGAAATCATCTTTTACGTAGAGTCGAAATCCGAATATCCGCTTTACTTCTATTCGGCGACATTCCATGACTTTCCTGTTGCTGCAGACTCGGGTTTAATTAACGTTGAAATCGAGGCGTACTTTTTTTTGCTAAACGTTGCTGCATGGTGACTATATTGCTGCATTAACTGTCGCAGATGTGTTCTGTATATTCATTGATAAAAGCTTCTGCAGTCGTTTGGTGTTTCGAATTTGGGTTTCAGTTTGAATACACTGAAATGCAATGCATACAGAATATTTAAACAAGCGCATTTCGGCCAGTTTTAGTAATTATACTACACTCCATGTTACGCTGGAATAACCATAGTCTTTTATGGTTGTTTTGTTGTTTGGTTGGTTTTTGCAATCTTGCAATTGGAATCACTTCAATCCGTTTTTTTATGCTTATTTGTTTTTGTTCGGTTGTGCGACTTGTGCCGCCGTAAATTCCTTTCGTTCGCATCTACCGTTTAATTGTGCTTCCCTAGAGAAACACGCCTTTTGTACGCGCCATATTGCGCGCGTGCCGGACCAAAAGCGAGTAGAAGCGACTTTAGAACGACCTCCACTGAACGGATGTATAAATTTTCGATGAGATTTATTGTGCTCTGCGTACTTGACGGTCAACGCCCAACGAAATGTTGTCTATATGACCTCTCGTCTTTAGTCTTGGCTCATTCCACATTCTTTTCTTTTTCTTAAGGGACCATATGCGCGTAAATTGCGCGAAAAAGGAAATTAATTGACGGATTCGGAACGATTAAAAAGATTCTCTATTATCGCACACGCCTTTTAACTTTTTACGACTTTATTTTTATGTAAAACACTGGCAACGGGACGGTGTAAATGTACGCCGAATTTATCCCTAGAGTGTTACAAAAAAAAAAAAAAAAGGGACTGGAAACTCCGGAAAAGTGTTATCTTCCATTGAATGCGTCCGGTTTTGATGTATCGATTAATTAATGTGTTTCTGTATCGGCATGATTGAATGCCTTTGGTAAAAAATGGTAATTTAGGTTATCAGTGAATAATTAATTTAAAGTATGGGTCCATGGGAACGATCTGCCTATTCTTGTTTATACACTATTATTTCATATCAAGCATTCCTTTGGGACAATCGCAGCACATAAATTATCCCTCGGTTTCGATAATATTGTGCATATGGAGAATTCTTGATTCACACCGATTCCGAACGGTGAACAATGATCTGCTTTTGATTACCATCTTTGGTCCCACATTGTTCGGGAGGTGATAAATCCTTAGAAGCCAGGTCGCATATACATCATTCTCATGAGCATTATGATTATTAATATTGTGACCACTGTTGTGACGTACAGTAAACAAGGAATGATCTAAGCGAGGCGTATCTGCACATTGAGTCAATGCTATTTTGGGCCTAAATTAGAAACATTGACATGAATACTTCTTTGACCTTTAGTTGTCGACTTGATATCTGACGACACCCCATTCGTTTGTGAAATATTGAACCGTCCTGGGAGAATCTGCGTCAGTGACATTTATTAAAGACAGAATTAACCATTGGTGCAGAGGGATTTGAACCTAGCAAACTTAAATTACGTTGTGAATTCCTGAGTCCAGATGTGTGATTTACGCAGCTGTGCCGTCACGGGCAGCTACCCGCATCGCCACAATAGCGAATCAACGGCAGGCGCGTTAAAAATGCCACCCCTGTGACCTCACATGCTACTGCGACGCACAATTATCAGAATAGAGCGCGTGTGCTAATGACGAACGCGTGTGACATCGTTCTCAGCGACAGGAGCGCAATGTTACCGTGGTCGTCGTCGATGCTCTTCTTCAGTCCCCGTCGGCGGCAATGATGCGAGCGTCATCATTCATGGGCGGCCCGCACGAAGCTCATCTGCTCGCGTCACTGTTGCGACTGCTTGTCGGTGAGTGTGATGACATTTGCACGTGGTTTGAATAACTGAATACAAAATGTGGTTTTAATTAAAAGCATCATCAGCTCAGACAATCAATCCAAGTCGATAAATGAAGTACATTGACGTGATGTGATGACGATGCGCTCATTATCAGCTCCTTTATGTGAGAGATTCGAGAAGCAAACTTCATTATTCATTGTTTCGTTACAAGCGTACTGCTTGCATGTCTTTACGTTTTCTAGCTCGTTACATTCGCTGAGATTTCCCATTTCGCATAGTGCTTTAAACCTCAAGTTGAGATTCGGCGCTTATGGAGTCTCAAGTTTCAAATTTAGGTCTTCATTTAAAGGGATTCTCTGCTCAGGTTTGCACTTCCAAATCACGATCGTTTTCTCGCCTTTCGGACTCGTTCCAAGACGCCTTTCGATAATCACATTTTGGCGGGCTGCTTGCAAGACGCGTTTGATTATCAATCGATTACTCCCCCAGACCGCTGAGATTCAGACGATCGCGTATGGAAAGTATGGCGGCAACGCAATTATTTTAATCTTCTTCTTGCGTCTCTTTCGCCAGGTATAATGGAAACGCGGCTTGGGAAACTGCGGCAACTCAACTAACTTTGATTGTGTTTGTTGATTTAACTATCACCTAACCGATTAAGTGACTACCGAACTAGCAAACCGGCAATCTGACAAAGTTGCTCAATATTGACAAGACATTGAAGGCGCGGTTTTCCTAGATTATGACGATGGATTAATAATAAATTGGATTGCACCATACCACCCCGCACGTGCTTAAATTGCAATTTGCAGCCGAGATCTAATTTATAGCTGCTCGGGCAGCATTTTATTTGGTCGCCGTTATTGTACCAGCCGAGCAATTAATCAAAATCCCATTCCAAGTGGAAAACTAGAACCAACTATAAACTAACGATAAATAATCTTAACCAGAATATCCACTTCTCGTTTGTAATTTATAGCCATAATACTTTTTGCTGCTTCTATCACGTCTAGTAGGTCCCAACTTATTCACCACGTGTGCAATTTTGTTATTTTGTTTTATAGTCAGCAATTGGTGTTGAACAAATATTTTTTGTCCAGACGCGATGAGGATTACGTAGTCGGAATCTGTTGAATCAATTTAATTCTCACGCTGGATTTGCTCCATCCGATTGATGAATAAATGAACGTATTTTTTAACTGAGTTTTTACTATCAAAATCTATTTCGCCAAGTACATTTAGGTCACGTTTTTTAAATCGATTTTTAAGGGCTGGAATATAATTAATTTACCGCATGTGTTGATGCGTTCGTGCGTGTGGGTGGATAAATTTGATATCGATCAACGCTTAATTTCATATACAAGACAGGGATGGGTAGCGTTTTTCAATAAAGTTCGAGTATTTGCATGTAATTGAAAATTTATTGTTTTATGCATTTTTTCCAATTATTTCGCTGCAGATAATAATTTAGTGGTCGTGTATTAATTAATTGATGTAAATTAATTTTATTTCATTTGTTTTTCACATTGATGTGAAGCATTATTATCCAATGGGTAAATAATGAATTTTTTTTTTGCTTATTAAATATTCTATATGGGCGGTATTGCAAAGCGAAAGATATTATTTTGACATTATAAAGTAAATTATTCGCGTTACCCTCACGTTCATTTTATACCTGGGAAAAACACTAAATTATTATACATTTCTCCATTTTAGCTTTTATGTTAAAATTGTGAAAATATGATTACCATCAAGCTCATTTATATCATTTATGTTGTAATTATGTCGACGCAAAATGTGAAGTGTATGTTAGGTACATCACCGGAAAATAACCTATTTCTTTATTTAACGTCAATTTTAGCATTAAAATTATTAACCAAAAGTCAATATCGCAAAAACAAAAGTTGGTAATTATGAGAAAAGTTACCAACGAGCTGCAGTTCCTCGTCTGTAAGTTCTGTAACATTTTTTGTTAAACCCAGACCACGAGCAGACAGGGAAAATGACAGCGGCGAGCAAAAAGTAAATGATGAGGGAGGCCACATTTACCAAATAGAAAAAGTTTAATGTGCGGCTTAAAGAATTCTTGATTTCTTCTCACTTCTCTTACATCGTCATCGCCAGATGAGGTTTAAATATAAATTTAATTAAACACTGTTTTTAGGATTTACTTAACACTATTCCTACCAGGAGCGGTCAAATAACCGTTTTTAAATTTTTAATTGGAATTTCTTACATTCAACGTTGGTGAATTACCTTCAAACGCTATGATATATGTATATATTACATTTTTCAATATTTACTTATTTTTTTTTGTTTATTATTGGAGAAATATTCAGATATATATATACCTATCTTATCTACCACGACCGGTCATTAGACCAGTCTTTCTAAGACTTAATGCCAAAACTATATAGTTCTTATTAACGAAAAGTAGTGTCATCCCAAGAATATAATCGAAGCGAATTATAAGGAAATGCACAGAGTTAGAAGCATTTAGAGGGTTGGGATATAAATGGAAACAATCTACTGCAAAGTTTTATACATTTTTTGGAATTATGTATGCACCCGGCGCATATAAGGCCAAGAATATAAATTCTTTCTTCACTTCCATGGAAAAATAACTGGAGCCTGGTTATTTACTCAAATACAAACCAATAAATTTGTTATGATTTCCAAAGTTTGCTACAAGTTTATGACAACAGTCAAAATTCTTATAAACCAGGACTATATATCTTTACAAAAGCAAGGTGTAGATCCTCGCAATACATGCCAATAAACCGGCCAAATTTGGTATAAAATTTTGGTTAGCATCCGATATACGTAGCTAATATATAATTAACGGCTTTCTATATTTGGGGAAAGATGAAAGGATAGATCCTTTTTACAAGCGTATCATTAGAAACAAAACTTTTAACAATAACTTTTAAACAATTAGAGCAAATAGTAAAAAGCTACTACCAAGACTGGCAAAACTGAAAAACGAAAACATGGTACTTCTTTCAACCAAATTCTATTTCTCAAATAATTTTATGTTAAAAATTTACTAAACCAATGCAATGCATTAGTGCACGACTCTGTAGAAGTTAAGGAAAATGACACCTGAACACCAGGGGCAACTCAGTTGTATAATTGCACCAAATTTACCGTAGGGTTGACCGATAAAATAAACAGACATCATCCCAACAAATCTAAATCACAGAGATGGTCTATGCAAATATCTTTCAATGTCTTGGATTTATCCAGGATAAATGCATAGGTGTTATATAAAGAAACTATATTTTTATACTGATATGCTGGCTATTGATCATTTGACCGACCGTGATGGAAGAGATTGAGAGTAATTATTTAATGGTAATAAATTTATTAAGTTTATGAATGGTTCTAAAGTTGGGAAATAGAAATATTTTTTTAATAATTTTTAAATTATAAGTCGTATAAATATATTTTAAGTAGTATTCCTTGAAAATTATACTTATTTTACAGTTTAACCCCCAAAAGCCTTACCGCGAAAAGCAGGTGACCAGGATGTGATAAAAATATTAATGTGGCCAAAACAAAGGTTTTTTTACTATGTAGTTAGGTTAGGTTAGGTTAGGTTAATTTTTTACTATGTAGTTAGGCTTTGCATCTAGTTGTGGAGCCAGAATAATATCATTTAGCTATAGTATATTAAAATTTCATAAAATTTACCAAATGATTTTTGCTATTTATTAGTAAAAACTGACATCTTAATATTTAATTTTAAAGAACATGTTGTTTGTTAAGTTGTTTGAATATGAACTGCTTGTTTATATATTTTGTTATTTATATCATAAATTTGTTTTCATTGTCGCATATTCTAAGCCCTTTAGGCTTTCATTCACGAGCTCTCGTTCAAACGTCAACTTGACCAGCTTTATTCAAGCATTTCCGACTTGGCTTGTGGGTTTTTCGTATAATGTGCGGAATTTATGCCAACTTGTTACATTTTGCTTTCGGCTTGCTGACTTTTTGCAGCTTTCATTTTTTAATACAACAAAAATGAGCCCAGCACACGTATGAGGTAAATTTGCAATGCGCTCGCAAGTGGAGTGACATTTTTCGCGTGTGTACACACGTGTAACGTCAGCAACAAAAGGCAAAATACACAAAAAGCGGAACGGAGAAGGACTCGGATACAATACGCAAATATAATACGAGTTAACCGGAATTAATTGGATTAATTGCACCAACATACACGGCCGCGTCCTTCCATGTTACTCTCGCCAAATTCGGATTGCAAATATCAGGGCCACCTCGAATTTTAGCAAATTGTCCGAATTAATTACCAAACGAAATTAAAAATTGTTTGCATTATGATTTCTCCGACATCGCAGCAAATAATTCTCGAAGGGGCAATGGATTTGCAACGTAATTAACAATCAAGTCTATTTGAATCGCACACAGTGACGCTCTCCAGTCAATGCGAATAAAACCAGCGCATTAGATATGAATGCAGAATTTTATTACGCCATTATTGCAGTTCCGCTGCAATGCTTGATATGCCTTATGAATCCACAAGCGTCTCTTGTTTTATGTATAGTATTCATCTGGCAATAATACGGGGGATTTAATTAAAATATTTGCGGGCCGGCGTGCGTCATTCGAAACAAAACGCGGAGGCATTCATATAGGAATTTGCAAAACGAATTGTGTTGTTGGCTGGCACGATGCTCGGGCATGTCAAGCATCAACCCTCGCGCCCGCAGGATGAATGCGGCTCAATGCGCACCACTTCGGTATTGCGCAAAACTGCGGAAAACGAAAAATAAGAAACTGCTTAATATGCGAATCATGTGCGCGTAATTTCCAGCAAATTCATCGCGTAACTCATCTGGATGCTTCCTACGTTTACCAATTAAAATTTATATTTTATGCAATAACCAAGTCAATGCCATGATTGATATAAAACAGACACTTTTCATCTAGTTGTGGTTAAATAAATGATATCTTAATCTGGTGTTTGTATAGAATTTTTTAGGTGCGCCATTAAATTGCCAGTGCTTTTTTTAATATTTAGAAAAAGTAGATTGGTAGCAAAATTAACAATTGAAGTTAAATTAGATTTATTCAATGATGAGTTAATCTTACACCTGGTGAATTTAAAATTAAGTTCTTGCATTAACATTTTAAACATTACTTCTTGTCATATGCTATAATTATTAACAACTTCTTTAATTCTAAACTTCCTTAGTTTGTATTTGCTCTAAGTTTGTTCCAAGTTGGAATTATTAATTAGTCAACTCTAAATTGTGTAATTCATTAGCAAATACCGTCTCGGCGCTGCTAATCCACGATTTATATCTTAAATCCTAAACAAATTTGCACTTGTAGATCATTTCTCGCTATCTGCTATCTGTCGCTATCACCAATTTAATAAATGCACACTAACTTCCGACTAATTGTTTGTGAAAAGGAATGTTTGCAATCGTTCAGAAGGTTGCTGGGATGTACAAGTTGCGTCTATTACAGCGTTGAATTACTGATGCATTTTCTGACATTATTTCTTCGCTGTTGTAAAGTCGAACTTAAGCTACATTTTACAGTGTCGCAATTCACTTTTTTAATGTGTTCTGGCTTGAGAGAGGCGCGTGGTGCTTCGGGAAGTTGGCAACACTTGGAATTGCAACGCATGTTGATGAATTACCTTCCTCCAGTGTTCATGTCAGTGGAAGTTTTAGTCCGCGCCTAAGTTTCGATGTTCAATTAATTTACTTCGGCAAGTTGAGAGCTTTGCCCTTCAACAACGATTAATGAGGGAAAATTCATTAGGATTGTGGGAAGATACAAGCGAGAAATAATGTTTTTTCTTGAATACATTAATTTTTATGAAAAACGATGGATTTTATGGGTAAAGAATAGTAAAATATTTGTTTACATGTTGCTTACTTTAGTTCTCTTTGGATATTTTTGCTTCAGAGCCCTCACAAAATAATTAGTTCTTGAGGCATATAAAAGCTGACTTAAATGAACCTTAGAAATTTACATTCCTGATTTCTTTTTATGAATAACCCACACATTGTTCGAAATGCGTTCAATTGGAAGTGGATCTCTTATTGCTTCCAAACTCGGACTATCATAAGCACCGAAAACCGCGTACAAAAAGTTTCGTATCGGAGACAGGAAATGCGCAACTTTTGATGTGGTCGAATAACGCCACTGAAAAGCAAACTTTTTTTTAACTTCAATGTTTCAATCTTTTTCGGTTTATGCATATGCATATCAAGTTCGAGCGTGATTGGAAAGTTTCTTGCAACTTGGCCAAGTTTCATCATCATTTACTTTGTTTTCAAATAATGATGGAGCAGGTTTCATAATATTTTCAAGAGCAATTTTGTCTTGGGTCTTTCTGCATTACGAGGAAAACCAAGGAATTTATATTTACAGCGGCGCTTAGAGGCGCTGCGTTGATAAATTGTCGGAGATTTGTCTTCGCGTTGCGGAACAATATAAATAAATATAAAAATATCACCGGAGGACGACAACAATAAGACAAATAATGGCTCGTGATGTCGTGCGCAGTCTGGTCGTGTTTTGTATGCTTCTGGAAACGCCTTCTATGAAATCTGCGAGTGACTGATTTCGGCATATTTTTCATCACGAGTTTGTCCTTCTATGAAGAGAGAGAACCTGTTTTATAGCCATCATTTCTATTTATTTACAATAATAAATTTACTTTATTTGATTTAAATAATTACGAGCCCAAAATATGTCCATATAAATTTATAGTTGGCTTCCTATCAATTTGTTATCCCTATCTCGTCGATTTTATTTGCGGCGCCGATTTTGCATTGCTTCTTCCGTCCGTTTATCTTCATCTATACAATTCCGATACTATAATACATTTCAATCCACTATTGTTGCGGATGGAGCATAATAGAATTACATCGTGGTAAACATTTGCTCCAAGTGAGTTTAGAAACGGGTGGGTTTCTCCCCAAAAACGGATACGACGCGCTTGGTGGTAGTTTCATTGTAATTTTCGATTTGAAATAGTGCCGGCTGCAAACAAATAAAGTTTATTGCAGATAGGTGGAATGCTATGATCGATGACGCCGAATGCTCGTTCAAAGATCTTATTTTATATTTTATTAGTAGATATGGAATGGGTGGATATAAAAAAGGAAATGTGTTAAGTTAGTGCAACTTTCATGTCATAAATTGTTATTTGCGAACGCTATGATTGTTTTTGTCACTTTTACAAAACAACCAATTGCAATAGGTGAACCACTCTACGGATTATTCATTTCGCTTGCGAATTGAATTGATGTTCCTTAATTGCATTGGCAATATTGACAAACGTGTAATTTGGATTGATACGGTGAATATTCTGATACTCTTGAATCATTGACAATTTTAATTATACCTGAACACTCAATAACGTGAACTTGCAATTAAAGTTACTAATTAACAAAGATTTGGGATATATTCATGATAGAGCGTGAAGTATTTATTTGTGGAATATAACTATGATCGAATTATCAATCTTAAAACTTAATTGCACCACTTGGGGAAAAACAGATTTGTTCGTTTCTCATAAAAATATTATTGCTACTTTTTATTTCATCCTAAATTGAAGAATAAGTTGAATGCTTTATGCTTAAACAATTGCTGAATCCTTCGTTTCCAATTTCATATCCTCGAATTTTCTGAAATATCTATCTTCTTGAATCCTATGC
>JAODIE010000007.1:1455484-1487296 GCA_027575565.1 Diploeciton nevermanni
AAACAATTGCTGAATCCTTCGTTTCCAATTTCATATCCTCGAATTTTCTGAAATATCTATCTTCTTGAATCCTATGCGTTCCAGCTTTGGACGTTATTTAGATCAAATAGCAACCCAATATGCTCCGAAACTATATAATGTTGGACACATGTGAATACAAATATAATAAGCTCTCCGCTTTCATCAATATTATCGTGTTTCGACATGTCTTTGTTATTGTTGGTCGGGTAACAAGGCATATTCCTACGTACTTCTTGATTTAGAGCATTTTACACTGCATAATGTAATTAACAAGAGTTGGAAAACACCGCATTTTGTAAGTTCAACTCTTTTTGCGTAATTTAATTTGCATTAAAACACAGTAAAATGAATAAAACCTTGCATTTCATATTTTTGTGGTCATTTAAGAGTATTTACCGTGTCATCTGCTTAGGAAAGATACACTGCTCGTTTGAAATGCCTTGAAAATGCTAAACATTTTTAATCAGTTAATTGAAGCAACATTGAGCGTATTTAGAACGGCACCACTCTCATAATGTTAATTGAAAAATATCATTCTAAAAAGGAAATAAACTTTTATATTTTCAATTACAGTGCAAATCTTTTCTCTAATTGATATTAAAAGTTTATCGCGCAATATCGCGCTAAGTTCTTTGTTTGCCGCGAGTGGCGAAAATTTCGACGCAAGTGACGTTTTCCTTATTTCCTTCAAGTATTACAAACACGATACTCTGCAGCTATGTTGCTTTCTTGGAAATAGTGGAAATTCTTTTTTATTTCCGCGCATTCTCAACCGCACATATAAAATGGAACACAATTCTTTTCAATTTCTGGGGTAAACAGTTGTTTATACTATCGTTTCGTTCTTTTAAAATACCGCATATATTCTGGATTTTCTTCAACTACTTACGATGCCTGCATACGGCGCGATTATTTCTATCTTAAACATTTTGCTGTATTTAGCTGGAAGTGATTTCGTTACCTTGTTTTCACTTTCAATGCCTTCAAACATTTCATTCTTTATGACTCACTCTCTCATCGATTCAACGTCGTTTGTTCTGCTTCTTATTGACATCTGATACATAATTCATGAGGATGGTTTTTCGTTTTTTCGATTTATTTATTATTTTCTATACGATTTTTTTTTTAAACCTGTTTTTATAGTATTCCTCCATATGTTTGCTAGTGTACTAGAAGTTAGCTGCATGTGCTTTATATTCCAAATGCAACGGCTGATAAAATAAAATTGTTCAAAAATTGCAAATAACAAAAGACGGGTGCAATTGTAAGACGCGTACACTCAATACGCTTTCAACGTAATTAATGACGATCTATTTATTTAACTAGCGGCGAAATGGAATGAGATTAAAACTTGGTCGACAGTTGCCAAAGTGTTTTCAAGTTTATTTCATGAGACGTCTGCCAAATTCGCATTCATATGAGTTGTAAGGGCGCTGCCATAGTTTCCTCATATTTTCTGCTTTCAAAGCGTAACTTGTTACTCACGTTGGAAATGTTTTTTGGCACAAAAGACACGAATTTAGGGCAGAGACGAAAATGGTTGATTCTACTAAGTCTTTCTAGGTGTATAGTAATTATTTAATTTGAGGAAATCTAGTTGCGAAGACTTGCTTAATGAATGTTCTATCGAAAACAAACATGACTGGACTATACACTATCACTGAGCTTAAATCCAATATTCTGGTTATAATAGCATTACTACTATTATGAAATGATAGGGCAAGTTGCCAGCGATTGCTAGTTTGCTCAGTTAATTTTATCAGTTTGTTCAGTTAGTAAGTTTCTAACATAGAAAGTTTTCAGCGTAATTCAACATTACTATTATGTTAATCTGGACAAGCATCGTAATCTTATTAGCTGATATCAGGGAGTTGTTTGAATAGAAACTGATTTCTATGTTTGTTTGTTTTAGGTGAGTTATATCAGCACAATTTACACAATCTGGCGAATTGGGACAGTTGGTAAAGTATGGTGCTAAGCAAAGTTTAAAAAGCTTTTTAAACTAAAACGACGCTCTGGGTAAGTTTTGGCGAATCCTAATTAAATCACCCGAAGCGACGGTTAATTATTTCAATGAGACATTAAAATGCAACCTCTGCGCGCGATTAAATTAATTCCAACCAGCAATAGCCGTAAAGTCGACCGTAATGCACGCAACAGGAGATTTTTATTCTCGGCGATTTTTCCAACTGCTGCTACTAGAAAAAAAAAAAGAAAGCAAATGGTTCGACCTGAGATGATTTTAAAACGTTCAGTGCGATTGAAATTCAAATTTCTGAATTTATTGCTGTCAAACTCGGAGAAAACCTCGATGGTAAGCCGAACGTTAAAAGGAAATTAATGCCAAAATTAGGCACAAGGCGTATTGGGCCGCAATAATGTCAGGCTTTTATCTGCCATCTTGGTCTGGAGCTGACTGCACCGCAAGAACACGGGAGGCGGAACACGAAACAATTCGTCTCAACCACATATTTCCAATTAACGTTAATAGTAAACCGAGGTACCTGATTGCCGCAATCTCTAGGTGGGTGTGCTGCCTTTCCACGCCGTCGAACATACTGCTCAAACTGGAAATTTTCCTCTTAAGTTTGACCAACGCGAAAGGTGGAGGTATGCTTGTCATTCTGGCAATTATACATTGTTATCTCAGTGCAGGCAACCGCGACACAATTTAATTTACATTAAACATCAACCGTTTCTGGGAATGGCGAGATTGTCAATGTTTTACCTACTACCTCAGACAGTATACTCAATTTTCCGCGTTGCT
Organism: Diploeciton nevermanni; assembly: GCA_027575565.1. Lineage (NCBI taxonomy): Eukaryota > Metazoa > Arthropoda > Insecta > Coleoptera > Staphylinidae > Diploeciton > Diploeciton nevermanni. The sequence continues at coordinate 1,458,273 of JAODIE010000007.1, forward strand.
ATGTCGGGATTGAATTCCAATTAGGGGTAGTACAATTTTACTGCACCACACGAACAGTCTTAATCGCATCATTTTCGACGAAACGGGCTGGTGGATGCAGTTGGCATTAATTACCGCCGCCGTACTGCGCCCGTCGTGCACATAACTACAATATGTTGTGGAAAGCATGCCGGAAACAACCACCTCATCTTGGAGCGAAAGCGACTCATGAAACGGTTACTACTATACTTTATCGGCACCTGCACGATCAGAAACAACCAAGAATGGCGAAACAAACACTTTTATGTTGGAAATAATATTGCGGCCATAACTTCACCAACTGCGAGTTTTGCGAGTCAAATCATCAGATAACTTAGCGGCTATAAAATTGCTCCCCAGTGAAATTGTTTAATATTTCATGTTGTCTTCATTCTGCATTGCGGTGGCGGTGGCGGTGGCGTCTTCGCGAATCGCGCGAATGAAATATTTATTAGTTCTTAGCCGCCGTCGAGTCGGGCTTCATTATAATCACCGACAATGAATAATGACGAGATTGCTCGGTTATTTTTTGAGCATTTTATCGGGCTACTATATACAACGAGGATTTGTTTCGATTGCGAAAATAGAGGAGCACACGACTATTAATCACGGTCTGTCAGACGCCAGCAGTTAACTATATAAAAATGTAAATTTTCTTTTCAAATGATACCTTGCGTATATCCACTGGCAACTAGATTAATCTTTATTATTATATATTGCAAAATCCACGCATAAAAATAATGATATTTTGACTGCAGCCAGTGCGCAATTAAGCATTATAAGGAATGAAAGCTTTTTCTAACGGTTTGGGTGTTAATTTGTCTGCTTTTTTTTTGTATCTTTGGCTGAAGGCTTGATGCCAAATCCTACGAGGCTGATGAAATTGCTTTCTGATTTACGGACACATAAAAATTAAGATTTCATTACTTGTGGATTTAATCTCTTCTTATAGTGTCTAATTAAGCACATTGTTTACCACTCATGTGATGTGATTTTTCTATAAAAGTTACCTCAACATATGACACAGTAATGTGTCATGTCGAGTTAATGTGCAACTTATGCTTGTATATGCTTGTAGGCTTGTATTCTAAGTGGTAATCATGAACTCTGTTGAAAGCCAGAAACATTGACGGCTGCTGCAATTAATCATCTTCTTCACTTGAAATTTCTACATACTAATAATGTCAGTCGATAATTGTTTTGAAAATAAAATCAAGCGATTTTATCACCTTATAATTAAACGGGCAAGGCGCAACAAGGCAAGGCGTTAGAACTTTGGAGCAAATTGAATTTCATTGAGCATTACTTTGGTATCTTGGGACTATTAAGCTATAAAACATTTTGATTAAGCGTATTCACATTATTACTCCTTTGCGTCTTGCAGCAGGTGAAATGCTTGCGTGCAGGAAGCGCTGGGAGCGTGTTAACTCTTGATTAAGTTCCTAATGTGGCCCATTTCGCGCTGCCGCCGCCACTAGAATTTATTACACTCTGAAAAACACCGCACTTTCGAGTCAAACCTGCTCGGATAGGGCTCATTCAGGATTTTCCATTCTCATATTCTCATGCGCTCGTTATCCACTTGCTACATCTAACGCAGGCCAGGAGTACCGCCCCTGCTCGAGATGCAATAGGGGGAAAAAGTGCCGAACAGGTGTTACACCTACACAATTGCTTTCGAATACGCTCACAGAAGGGAAATTTAACCAACCGGCTTGCCCGGCGCGTTGCAAGCAGTTGCGCGTAATGGGACGAGAGACGAAATATGCATATTATTCTTATATTGAATTTGCCCGTCCGAAGGAGATCTCATGTCGCTTAATTTAAGCACATCTCAAGCCGCGTGGAAAATGTCGCACATTATTGCGCGGCAAAAGATGCTGGAGAGTTTTACAGAAGAAGGAAAAGGGCGAAATTCAATTCAGACCTAGAAAACTAATAAATTTAAGAGTTGCATACTACGATAGGATGTTGAAGTAAGTAATACGTTAAAATTTAATATATTTGAAATCTCTGCAAATATAAAGCGTGTTGAATGGAGAAAAGAAAGCGAGGATATCCACCTAGTGGCAGAAGACCTGAACTCACTGGAAGAGAACGGGGGGAAAATCCAGGAAACTCAATATCGATCCAATCTCCACTGCCTGGGAAACCTTAACTAGGGAGAGCTTGTATTCATAGTACCACAGTCGGTTGAGAGGTGGCGTTGTATGCACTAAATCTACGAATATTACTCTTGAACTATTCCTCTTGGAAAATTTAAGTAACAAAACATAAATTATTATTAAACAGAAAATAATAGAATGTGTTTATTACAAGTGGAATATGTTAACACTACATTTCCTAATTGAAATTCACTTGTTTATATGTGTCATGAATCTATGCTAATGTGGCATCACTATTTCCATCTCAGATGAGATGATAAGCATCTACCTCTATTGCTAAAAGCCTTATTTGTATGTGAAAGCACACGCTTTCGTATAGACACCATCTGCAAATTGGAAATCGCATTGAATAATTGATGCGCGAAACGCTGAAAAGGAAGTTGAAAGACGCGGATGCATCCACTCCGCACGTCTATATAGCGTCTCTTCCAATCTATTTTCCCTCTATTCTCAGTGTTGAATAACGATATTGCACCACCTCCGCCCTAACATCTCTGCAAGCATGTCGGGCACTTTGTGCATATCGATACACTGCTGTTACTCACCTGGTACATTCCAATCCATAATTGAATACATCTTTGAGCATAAACCTCCAACAATACGGCGGTCGAGCTGTGACTATGCTCCAGTTGTATGCTGTTTTCCAACTCTTTCCCTCTCGTCTATGCAATTCAATTAGCCAGATTCAATTTATTGTCATCGCTTTGTTCTTTTGTGTCCGCGTTTGGGCTTCGTACACCTTTTCGCGTATGCTAAGTGAAAGTGTAAACTGCAGCAATTTTACTTTTGCCATAATTAAATTAATTACTTAAAGATTATACGGATTGAATCGATGAAATTTCATTTGCTTGAATGCGCTTAATTTTCCTTCAAGGGACACTAGATGCTTTCCGGTCTGGATGCAATTTACTCAAAACCGTTAGGCTATATTTTCAAGTACTAGAGTAGGTCAGACGCTGGCCATTTTTACAGATAGAAATACATACGTGGTTGAGATAAGGATGGATTGGAGCCAAAAGCAATTATTGGCAAACTGTAATTGGAAATTTGTTTTTCAGTTGCCTTCTGAGCGCTGCTGAGCATATTGCTTTCTGAATGTGCGGTCCTAATGGAAGGGGCGGAAACTGACGGTTGGTGGTAGTAGTGCCACCGGCGGCGACGGTGAACCATATCGACACAACACGTTGTGGTGATTGCGCTCCATTCAGGTGTACCAACGCGTAGCAACATAATGACCCTAAAGCCAATGCATCTTATCTCGGCCGAATCACCCACATCATTCGCAATGCCAAAACGACAAAACAACAATTGGAATTGCGGTAGTCAGAGGCGAATCTAAAACGAGGCCTGTGTGATTTAATGACGGGCTGTTATTTTTCCTCACTCAAATTTGTGTCTATTCAAGCACGACTTGGCTGGTGGATTTCATTAGCGAAGCACAAGAACTAAAAAGGCGGGAAATAAAAAGCGATGGCAGCGTCACCGCTGCTAGAGAACTTAAAAGTTACAAGCTAGTTTGACGATGCGGAATTAATCGCGTTTTCTTGCGTCTTCCTGGAAGTATGCGGAAGGAATGAGTTCCTGCTTACGACGTGGGATTTATTACCTGATGATATGTTACCGTCTTAGGCATGTGGGACGGGTACGCATCGAAGAAGGCTGGGTCATAGCGCCATATTGAACTTTGGTAAAGTCGTGTAAACAGCTGCTGTTAGTTAACCGTTGGTATTAGCTAGCGTTTGATGAAATCACCGACATTGGCTTTAAAGCTCTGTCGCTTTGCAGCAAGCGTGCAGATTTATCGTAGTATTGTGTTTTGCTGCAACTTTAAAGCTACATTAACTCAGAACATTTTAGCATAAACATTTATTTTCCACACAATACTGCTTCTTCCAAATTGTTTATTTCAGTTGATCCACTTGCAATTGACCCTTGAGTTGGGTCAGTTTAACTAATCGCACAATTTCGAATTCATTCAACTGTTAACGATAAGCTTATCTTTGGTCCAAGTCCGACCTCCATTTCGGAAACATTAAATTACTTTCTTTTGGACTGTAATACCCTTAATATTCATGTACACAGCAGTTTCTTTTTCCGAGGTCTAGATTAGCTCTATTTGAACCTTTTTATCTCTTTATATACTTCAGTTTTTTCACTCTAAACGGACCCCAACATCATCCGAATTAGGAACGAAACTGCATCACACAAGAATTTAGTTTTCATAGTGGAACGATAAATGTGAGCCAGCTGGAGTCGGTTTCCGTACAAGGCACACACAAGTCTTAGCAGTTAGGGTCCAAAACGTAAAACACAGAACAGCGAATGCTTTGCAGTTAAAACATCCGGCCAACCGGCTTCGTTCTCTCCCAGTAGGCAGTTAAGTGGTAGTACTTCACGTAGCGTGTTAGGTATTCTACTTAAGTTAAGTATTCCACAAATTGACTAACTTGATAACTTAATATTGTAGGCGCGCAAAACCAATAACCGCCAGCTGAATAACTTTTCAGTGGGTTCAAGGATGACACGCGTGTATATTTCACACGTTTTGTGTCACGCGGTTTTTCCAGCTAATGGCTGCTCAAAAATTCAGTTAAAAATTTATGCGGTGGGAACCCGTATAAAGCTCGCACACGGGTACCGTGATTGGCATCAAGGGACGCATTAAAATATTATTTACACATGTTCTAAAATCACATCAAATTGCCGCGAATTATTAGAAATTATTCATTTTGGATGGGTGCTTTAACAGAACCTGCCAGGATTCAAAACAATTGATCTTTTTGTTTGGATATTAATGGTTGATTCGTATTTAGGGTCCGATTGAAAGTTTACTGTTTAATTGTTACCCTTATTGATACGTTCAATAGTACACGGGAAAGAAAAACGTCTAAAATTTGGGAGCGTAATTTATTTAGCTGCCTCCAACTGTGCGCCGGTTTATTTAATAACAGCCTTGCGTGAAACCCAGGCAGGTCGTGATTGAAGCAAGCAGAAAACGTAATTAAAACCCTTTTTGCAGCTCTTATATCCGTGTGTGGTAGCAACTAAACTTTTTCAATGTATGAAAAGAAACTGATTTTTCTTCACTGCCCGCGAGATTAAAACAAACAAAAACTTTTTCCAGCCTATTCAAGGATTATTGAGCTCAACTGTTGAATGTAAGAGAATTTTTTGATTTTATATGTGCTACTCCTCCGAAAAAAAATAAGAAATATAACTGAAAGTAATATACAAACTATTATGGGCCATATTTTAGAGGGGTCTAGATGTTTCGAAAAGTTTTTCTACGTCTGCAACTCTTTTCAGATTGAGATCTTGTTTATTTCAATGTATCAAGAATTATTTCCCGCCCATTTGGGAGCGCTATGACTAAAAGTGTGCGAGGGTGTGCGCACATTGCCGTTTGCGCCGTGTGCCGCCTCCGCTACCGTTAACGCTGAACGCTCGCTGGCGGACGGCAGTGCGTCTCATGATCCGGTGGACTACGCCGCGTCGCGAATATACGCCGCCTCCAGGCGATGAGTGCTCGCTCAAGTGATTCGCGGTGATGGTGGATCCGCTTAAAGTTTTTTGGGTGTTGACCAACAGCACTTACTTAGGTATTTTGTATTTTTTTATTTTCTGTGTATTATAAATATTTTATATTAAAAAATGTTAAAATGTTAAGATTGTGCTGTTTCTTTACACCTGGAAATTATATTAATTATCTGCCTTGAGGAAATCCGATGAGAATAACAAGACGCCGAAGAATGACCAAGTTTATAATTTATCCCCCAGTTTTCTCTCATATCATTTTTTGAGACAGCTGAGCGTTTGTTTTCACGAACTTCTTAAAATTTTCTGGTCGAATATTTCCTGAGGGTGCTTGCTTGAGTGTTTTGCCGCGTTGAAAAGAAGTAGAGCCCAAGAGGTATCTTCACGACAACTTAAAACGATTTTAAGAAAGATTCTATAAGGTGAAAATTTTGATAAATATTTATGTCTTTACGGCGTCATAATGGTTGAAGGAAAAATGGAAAATTGTAGTAATTTATTTTAGAAATGCCTCTAGGCTTATATTTCTTTTCACGCTTAATTTATCGTTAATGACGTTAATGTTTTACATAAAGAAAGCATTTGATATACTCAATTTGCTTAAACTTGGCAATATCGCAGTTTTAGATAAAGCGCAGGCTTTCAAAACTCAAACAGATTATTGCTAACAAGCAGTTCAGTTGAGTTTAGGAGTGGAACAATCTGTGAAAGTCAAAGAATCAAAAGGATAAATCGACAAATCCCGGTGAGAAAAAACTGGCTATACCGATCCAAAAATCTCCACAATGTAAATCCAACACAAAAAGTTTTATACTAACAAATCCCTACTTCAACTTTCAGACAATTACTGCCAAAATTTTCTAAACTACTACCAGTTATTCTCAATGCGAGCAATATTTTCTACTCACGCATTTGCACATATCTGGCGACGTCATATCAAACTACGTAATTGAACTTTACAATGCGTGGGATAAACTATGTCGGGGAAACTTCCTTGGGGAACTACGTGGTTCAACCATGCATCTTATTTAATATGTGTAATGTGTATGATACGTGAAGGAATATATATGATACGCCTTGTGTTGATCTAAAATTGTTTTTGGTGAGCATGTGTCGTTTCCGTTGTTATTTAACGTAATTATTATGCGAAGCAAAATATTGTCTTGGAAATGTCTATTTAAAAATTTATTATAAGATGGAAATTATGTCGAATGTTTATAAACGTTATTAAGGCATGCAGGCAATTCAGAGTGCAACAAGTTTAAGGTTGGGCATTTAAATTATTTTCAGTTTGCTTGTTGGTAGATTTGTTAATAAATTTTCTATTTCTAGGCCACACAAACTATGCCAAACGAAATGCGCTCTGACTTGCTAATTTTCATAATATTCTATGTGGTAAATAACTATAGTTATACACATAGTTTGCAGTATTGATAGTTAAAGCTGAAACGTTTGTTGGTAATTTCAATTAGATCTACTCTGCTGAGTGTGCAAATTGCACCCTGCGCGTAATTCATTAGGCCACGATTGCACCAGCGTTATTAACGAACACACTGAACAGAGGATTGATACGAAAATAACTCAATTTAATTATAGTGTTAGCGCATCTCTCGTTTTTATTGTGTCTCACTTTGACGTCGTCTAACAGTGCTCCAGTGTCACCTCGGTTATGGCGGAGGCGTCGGTAGTTCGCCCTTTAGTCAGACTCGTTATCTTGCTCGTTTTGCGCTTGATGTTTCTTTCATAAAGCGACAAAAGGGCAATGAAAAAATCGGAGGCAATTATACCCAGTCGCGCAGTGCCCGCAGACTTGACTTTCTACGTGCTGCCACCGTACGAGGTGGGATAGGAAGGAAGAGAAGAGCTTTTTAAATGCCGAAACTTTACTGAAATTGAAGTTTTAATTTGTTGCGACCGCACCGGCTGTGCTAACAAGCTAAATTTATTTTTTACGCGCCATGTACTACAAAGTTTACAAGCGGTTTTATGTTTGTTCGAATTTTATTTGTTCTAGAACGAGAATTAGTTCTAAGCGCAGATTAGAGAACCATATGTGGAGGACATCCTGACGTCGAACTAAAATGCTATTACGCCGAGCTTATCAACTTTCCAGGAAGCCAGGAATACTTATTCTTTTTTGAGCAATATATTGGAGATTATGATCAGGAATTGAACAAGTCCAGTTAAATTGCATTTGCTAGTGATTATTTCAGCTATCCGGAAATTGAACAATTGTTTTGATCCTCTTCCTTGTAACACGCTTGTATGTGTCCTTGTTAATGGCTTCTGTCTAAAATCGTTTCCTTTTTTATCGCACCTTCTTACATTTTCTTTTCTTGGGGTTGCGCACATGGCTGCTTCGTTTCGCACTTGAGTGAGTATGGTTCGTGTCTAGGTGATATATGAGGTGCACCTTTGAAGATAATTTATATGTTGACCGAGATCGTAAAATGCGATGAGAACGTGAAGCGTTGCAGCGTATTCGATGCGCCGCACAATCAAATGGACATTGGTGTGATTTCATCTAACGGAGGGCGGTAAAGCGACCTGTCAGCGAAATCTATGCAGATACTAAACAAGTTTTACGGATGTACTCGCGTCATCTTGGTCTGCAAGTTTCCACAGCTACTCAGCACGCTTAAAAAAACAAATGCAAATGGTGCCAGGCAAAACTTTTTATTGCGCCAACAGGAGTTAGTATGCGAAATCTTACTAATTAACTTTTTTATGTTACGTCTCAACGTTTCACATTTAATTCTATGTATGGCTTTTTTCTGCACCATGAACCGTTTTACTTGGTCTCGAGTTGCAGGCAATGATTCATTTATTTTTCTCTGCTAGGAGTAAATTGTTTCCCGGGAGCCAAAACCGATGGTGCGCGTATTATTCTTCCTCCAAATAAATCTTCGTCTCTGGTTTTTTCTCTGGGTAGAAATATATTTGCTAAACGCGACGACATTCCTACGAAATAACAAGCACAAACAACCTTTGCAAAAATAAAGAATGGCATAAAAAATAGTGTTCAAATGACACTCGGTCATCTTCCGGGCCAGTAAATTTGTTCTAATGATTTTCAATTAATGAGCGTAATTCAAGTTTATATTTAGTTGGTTTGCTTTATTTTAACTTTTTTTTAGACTTGTTTAAGAACTAACTAGCTTTGAACAAAGTAAGTTATATTAAATTTGCATTAGCACTTTGTCGTAAGCATATGTTGTAAATTATATTCCAAAACGGTTACAAAACTATTGTTTAAATTTCGTAAAGGGATGCAAAGCGGGTTTTTAATAATTGTGCACAGCGCTGGGTACAATATGTCAACGCATTCGACCATGTGGCGTGTTTTAAATTTTTCAATTTCGCACGCCTGCCACAAAGTTAGCGGCTCTCTACTGGCAAATATTTCATGCTAGGCAATGTGTACTATGCACTTCGATTGTGCCATATTTTATTCACTTCATTTATGCATCTCGAGAGCGCATATAGGGCATACGCTAAATTCTTTCCGCGAGAGTTTTGAAATTGTATATAGACCAAGCGGAAAACAAATACTCGAAATTTCAATTCATACCATATTTCATAGTATATCCTATTTACGTGGTGGCTATTTTCCCTCTGGGGGATGCACATAGTCAAACCACATCATGTTTTAATGAAAATATTATTGCTTACATTTAGCGTTTATTGCAACATAATCTTCCTATCTTCCACCATGGTTTGCCATTGTTCCACTGCTATAATAATGTGTTGCATGACTGATTTGTGTATATGAAAAATATTTTAATTAGCCCAGATGTATTCAACTTTGCAAATTGAGAATGTAATTCCACCGAGTAGCGAATAGTGCGACAAATCAGCTGGAAATCACATAAGAATTTTACATTAATTACGATCGGTGAAGATATACGGGACAGCAGCAACCAATTCATTGACTACACTGAGATTAATAGATATATTATCCTTGTATCGGACTCAATAATTCATCTGTCCATTAAATTTTACGACGCATGAAACGTGCAAATCTGCATTGGCGCTCCAACCAGCGTCGCCGCTTAATAGAATCTAAATCGTATAATAAAACGCACGCATAAATTCTGCTTTAATCTTTCGTAAAATATTTACCCTCCACGTCACAGGCGGCGTGGCAACTTTGTGCACTTTTAATCCAGCTCGAAGGGCAATTGGATGGGATGCGGGTGGCGAGGCAAAAATACAGCGACCACGAGCGAGCACCATTCACGAAATGTGTATTGCGTCGTTTTTGGGATAATTTTTGTCATTTGGACGCGTTTCACTTCCATTTCGATTCCTTTGATTTCAATTAAATGGACTCGTACTACACTTTTATTTAAACATTTTAAATGATTGATTTGAAATTATTAAAAAATCCAAATACTTTTTAGTTAGTAGATGTGAGTCAAGAATGATAAAATTCCGGTCACGTTCGAACTCTTATAGGGATGAGTTAGGAACTCGAGAACATAATTATTTTTATATCATTACATTCTGGAAACAATTTACCTTTACATCAATTAATTGGAGAAAATTTTGTTATTCCAGTAGAATGATATTGTTACCTCTCGCATGAAAACCAAAAAGGAATTTTAGTAAAAACTGTTATAAACTTTATATACCGACTAAAGAAAATGTGATAAAAAGCTGCATGTTGTTTTTTTCATCATAGCTCGAGGCGAAATTAACAACGAATTAGAATTATCGAGCTGTGGAATGAAGTACCCTCGGAGGGAATTAATAATTGTCATCATGCTCCTCGTATAAATTAACGATTTTTTTGTCATCCATTTAATACAGCGGAAAATTATGGCGCAAATCGAGAAGAAAGTGAAAAGGAAAAGTAAACGTTAGCTCATCGCAATTTAGTTTTGGTTTTCACTCGATTCATAATAATTAACAAATTTATAAAATCAGTTAATTATATAAAATTTTCACAAGGGGATTACTTTCCCAAAAGGAGATGAAACAAAAGCTAATCATATTTTAAGCTGTAGATTACGTGCAAATCAAAATTGCATTCGCAAAACTCGACATAATAAAAACCAGATGTTGCTTGCACATTGTAAATACTTTCTTTTCCCACCAGGCAAATATACACTACGTATATGATATGGGCGGCTTTGTTCAATGACAAAGCCGAAATTGCTTTTGTGTCGCCACACAATTTGGATACTTCAGTATATATTGTACAAGGCTAACACCTCGTGATACGCTGTTAAAATCTCTTAATTCATTGCATGCCTTGGTAAATCATATAGAGTTGCAATCAGAAGCCTAAAAGGACAGTAAAGTAAACAAACGCAATTTGCCACTGAATATGATTACATCCGGCGACTTGGGAGACATTTCGCCGCCTCCGTCATTACCTATATCATCCTATTAATTAAATTTTAATTAGTTGACGATAGATATTAATATTATTGATTAAGTTTGCTTTGGAAATTGGAAATTGTGACAATGGTTTAAAAGTATATAGAAATTTAAAGAAAATAACTGCTTGTGATTTTATCATTTACGTCTAAATAACTTTTAATTGAGTATACTTTGTCAATAATTTTCATAATTTTGCATAATAATATTCTCGCTCTGAATAGTACAAAAGAGGTGGATAATGATATTGCGATGCCAGCTTTATATATATATATATATATTAAACAATGATGATTTTTTGTTTTGTTTTGCATTATAAATACATCCGACTGCCTTGCGGCGTCAATGATGAGTATAAAATATTGATTCCAACTCATTACGGAGATGATTTTCTCGCTTATTTCTATCTAACTGTAAACTTGTTTTAATCAAAAGCTTCTAACTCTCAATTTACCATGTTTTCCGATTTTTTTTTTTTTTTTGCCGCGTTCACCTTCAATCTGAGTTTTCATTTTGTTAATACTTTGTTCACGTTTCTTTTATTGTCCTCCTAATTCTTTTAGACGCTGTTTTAAAGTTATCCGTACTCTGAACAGGGTCATTTAGCGTGCGGATGTTGATGTTCTGTGAATTTCAGCATGATCCTACCGGCAAATCCGATGAGAGTTCTCCGTCTGCGGTAGAAAATCACGGGCTTTTCTTTAACGCCCGGTCATGTCGATCCGGCCTAATGGCCTAATGACTTATTACCTCACGAATATGTTGGCCCCCCAAGTTGAAATTCCGGAATATACCAATCCTGGATTTTCCAGCATGTTGGTTTCAACTTTTGCTCTTTTTTTATCAGCATGACGCTATTGAAATCGGTGGTTTGTGGTTGCGGGTAGATGCGGATTAAATGCAAAAATCGAATTAATACGGATTGAAAACCCACCTACCAAAAGCAGCGTGTGGTGATTTTTAATTCGTGCCTTTTGAACGACATGCATAAATTGGAAATTCACGAATACGAAATAAAATGTTTTTCAAATCTATTGAATCGATTGAGGTTAGCAGGTTGTGCCATTTATTCATTAAATATAGGTGGTTTAGTTGGGTGTTCACAGTGCAATCACGTTTTACAACAATTGCTGTTTGCGCGAAAATCATCCAGTAATAGATTAGCAGGTGCCGGCCTCATCTTGATGTTCCGTGTATTCTGTTTATGAATTTTCCAAAAGTATGCCTGCATAGCTGTGCCCGTACACTGCAACCTTCGACAATATTTTCATTATTAAACGATTCAAGATTCTCACTCTGCCTCTAACGCTTGAAAGCTTTTTGGATTGCATTCATTTATTGTTCTCTTTTGCAGTAACAAAATTCATCCGTATTGGAATTGCCGATAAGAATGACAATCCACCGTACTTCGATAAGGCGCTCTACGAGGCGGAGGTGGACGAGAATGAAGACATTCAACACACGGTGCTCACCGTCACCGCCAAAGATCACGATGAGTGTAAGTATTCTCAAGCAATCGTCATCATAAATTACCCACATTCAATACACCTAGTTCATCAGTGAGAGTGATGGGTACATGTTCCGCAATGAAAGATGGGAGACGAGAATTACGCGTGAAAGTCTCGTAATATGCGATCGACGGACGATGATATACAATTTATGGACGCGCCGAACTATACCCACTGGCACCGGAACGGGTGCTTTAAATCAATACTCGTAATAACGCCGATTCACTACCCTTCACTACACTCATCCCCCATTCCGGCGCCTCTAAGCCATTTCTAGAACTACGAATGCGGTAGTCCGCAGGTTGCACCATGTTCGGCTTTTGTTACCAGTTCAGTATTACGCAACTGCACAACATCTATGGAATTGGTGGTAAAGACGCTAAGCCTCAAGTCTTAGCGAGTTGTGCTATTTTTGCAGTTCAGCAATTTTTCTCTTTGATTTTGTGAATCCGGGCAGAGCTATGTCTCAGTTACTGATTCGGGGGCCGGTCGTGTGAGTAAATCTTGTTGTAACTTCGCATTGAATCATTTCGAAAATTTATCCTTTCTTTTTTCTTATGGGATTCCGCCTAGAGGGTGATTTAACCTTGTCTAAACCATCCTAACAAGCACCGAGCACTTCGTTCCGCCTATAACATATCGACTAGTAACGACTTTCCAAGCGGTATAAAATGTTCGTTAACCTAACGAGATTCATGCGGAACAGGTCGTTACGCATTAGGATCTGAAAACAATAAAATAAATTTTCAGTTTTATTATCAGTTTTAAACGTTTATTTGATGTCACTTGTGTCCAAGAAGTCTGTTGTGAAATATTTTTGCTTTTATTTACTATCCAATGTAATGAATTTGAAATGAAATGAAATGAATGAATGAAAATCTTTTGTTCACAGCCTCCCGTATTCGATACGAGATCACAAGCGGTAACATAGGTGGCGCATTCGCTGTTAAGAACATGACAGGTGCCATCTACGTTGCCGGCGCATTGGATTACGAGACGCGAAAGCGGGTAAGAGAGTTTTGCTTCCACCCTCCTCGCAAAATCCCAGTGTTTTCGCTGTTTTCTATCAGCCACTTTGTATTCCTGCGTCGTGCGCGGGGCGCGATGCCACGTCAATCATCACGGAACGAACGAGGGGCGAAAACACGCCCAGATTGTAAAATGTGCAATGCGCAACCATTTCCTCATCACGTTATTAAAATTAACTTTGCTTCTTTCTTTCTGCCTCCTCTCAATGCTAACAACGGATAGTACGAGCTACGATTAGCGGCGTCCGATAACCTGAAGGAAAACTACACAACGGTGGTGATCCATGTCAAGGATGTCAATGACAATCCGCCCGTTTTCGAACGACCCACATATCGCACACAGATCACCGAGGAGGACGACCGCAATCTACCCAAGCGGGTTTTGCAGGCGGGTGTCGTTTGCACACTATGCATGCGTACAAACCAACATCCATTTTGTTGAATTGAATTGAATTGTGTAGTGACGGATTGATATAGACATATTGTTTTATTACTCTGCTTTTATGTTTCTATTTATTTCCGGACAAAATTATATTTTATTGTAGTGGTACACGTAGTGTATTTGTTTTTTTGTGTTTTTGGTTTGGCTTCTTGTTTGGCATGGACGCACGCTAGTACGAATTGATATTGACGGCATCGGACACAAAACTGGAAAACTATACCAAGGTTCGGATACATGTCAAAGACGTCAACGATAACAAGCCACTGTTTAACGACTCCCTTTACGAAGCCAACATCGCTGAGGAGCTGCGCGGCACCTATCCACTCAGCCTCCTACAGGTCAGAGCGAATCATTTTATTTCCTCTTACTTTTTTCCGATTCACTGACTCCGGAAGCCTTGGGAAATGTACAATAATTTATATGCTTCGTCGTTTTTTGAAAACTGCGCAACTTGTAGCCCAGCCAAATCTTTCTTCCGCCCCTGCCGGCATCTTTATTTGCGATTCACATTCAATGTGCAATGCCGACAATGCGCGAAAAGCGGACGAAAAATCATAAACTGCCATCAACTGAGATTTGTTCTGTCACATGGAGATAGGACTGCTCATAGGCACTACTTGTATTATGGAAAGTTAAATGGAAGTTATTATTATAGTCTGCAGTTGGGAGTCTCTTCTTCTGCGGTGGGCTGAAACTGTTTCATAGTTTCCTATTCTATTCAAATGCGACCTGAACAATCGTGCTACAATTTGAATTTGCAATTTGCCACACAAGAAGCTTTCGGAATCAGTCATACCCGAAATGTCACGATTTCAATGATGAAATCCAACATCATTGTAATTATAGTAATTAAACAGAGTAGAGTTTAATTTTGCTAAGCAATAACAAGTGGTCAAAATTTATGTTCACATTGCCTTTGACGCACTGTTTTTGGGAGCGATATGCTCAAGAGAATGGTTGCCTCTATACCCCCCTCAGGTAGTGGTTGTCTTGTCGAGCATCGCGCAACGAAATTCGATTAGTTTGGGAGAGCTTTTCGGCATCCAGGGAGCACCAGTTTAGCACTATTACTTTGCGCAATGGTTGTGGTTCGCACTTTGAGAAGTACGATTCGTTTCCTAGCCGCCTCACATTTGCCGCTGATATCGTTGCCGCAGAGCTCACAGGTAGCTAACTAGAATTAACTTTGATTCACTATTCAAAGTGCTTCATCTGCATGAGCAAAAACTAAATCTCCGTCTTATTTCATTGTGATTAATGCTAATGAATTGGATAAACGATAAAGTTACTTTTCTTATGCGCTGGAGAAAAAACTAGGCTAAAGGTTTTTCAAAAGAGCAGCGAGAAATACCTTGATAAGATGAATATTGAGTACGAATCTAAATTTAACCGAAATCAAAGTTTTGCTTAGGAATAGATCGGAAATGTGCTGAAGAAAGTTTGGACAACATCGGCATTCGATTAACCTGGATTATATTTTGCACTTTTTATACGTAGTACATCTATCTTCCCTTTTCGATTCCTTGTTGATGCGTAGTGAATAGTATTTGGATTATCGCCAGATCAACACCACATAGTTTTTGTTTTCTTGTGCCGACGATTTCTTGCACCTAGGAATGTTTCTGGGTGCAAAGACATGTTGTCGAGTTCTTACGCTGAAGTACAATGAAGTCGATGGGTTTTTTGCTTCATGACATATCACACTCTTGACGCTCCTTTGTTATCCGAGAATGTCGTAGGCAGACGGCACCGGCGGCAGCAGGAAAAGAGAAGCAGAATATTTATTTGAGACGCGTTTGCTAGCTACATCTGTTACACCTTGCCGTACGTCTATCCATCAGGAGCGAAAATGGGTATAAAGCGCTATAAATCACGTGGCGCAAGATCCCAATTCTGGGCGAATCAAATGGAGCTCGAAGAATGGCTCGTTTGACGAATCGAAGAATGAAAAATATCCCCAACAGTGAGAAGAAGAAAGCAAGCAAACTGCGACAAACTTTGCCATCGTTTTTTTGTTTTTTACAATTTATCAGAAAACGTACGCAGCACATCGATTCTTGTCGATGCATCAACTTCGTCTGCACATTTGTAGTGATTGCACATTTTTTACGTTCAAATTTTCCCCCGTTAATAGTATGGTAGCGAAGGGGCTCACTTGTAATGCAGCACCGTGTCGGAGTCCATACTTTTTCTCATGGTCGCAGGAGCGCATCTGATTTTACTCTTTATTAAGCTTGTGAATGCTGCATCTTAGCACAAATTCCGCACGCGCCATGTGATGCTGGATATTGCACGACGAAAACGCTCGGCGAGCGCCAGGCGCCTTCGCCATCTTATTCGGCAAACAGGACGGAATTTGCCGCGCTACGTGCTAAAATGTTTGTGTACTATTCCAAAATGTAGAACAAAGTCTGGCAAGAGCTTTGCTCATGTCGGAAATGTCTCTATAAATTTGTTTACCCTCTAACTGTTTGTGCTTCCACTTAGGTGAAACTATTGGTTGTTTTATCTCCGATGTCGGTTTATATCATTTGAAAATGCGATATACACACACTTCTCTTTCTTTTTGGCGTAGTGTTGTTTATCAGCATGGGTTTTTTTGGGGAAATAACGTGCACCGCGACTAGAAAGGAAATAAACGAAATTGAATTGAAGTGTATCAACTTGGGGCTGACTTTGTTTTGTCTTGAAATGCTAAGGTGACGGCGACCGACGGCGATAAGGACCGGCCACAGAACATCGTCTACTTCTTGACCGGCCAAGGCATCGATCCGGACAATCCAGCCAACAGCAAGTTTGACATCAACCGCACGACAGGCGAGATATTTGTGCTGAAAGTAAGATTGCACACATTTTTACATTTTATTCATAGACGATGAAAGCTCAAGGAAGGCACTAAAAAGGAAGTAATTTTTTTCATATTTATCGCAAACAACTGAAAGTATCCTTGAGTTTGTAGATTTCACGCCGAAAGAGAATTCTTTGTACATTCATAAAACTTCTTGTATGGCGGAAATTCCTTCTTTCTTAAATTTGAAAAGGATTTAATTTCGAATTATCAATACTCGTAAATTTATTCGACCGTTAGCCATTGATAGCGTTTATCTTCTTTTTATAAGGCTGATAGTGTAACGGAAGTGAGATGAATGCCGCACATTGCGCGCTTCCTCCTAAAAAAGAGCTGGAAATTAATTCCCAGCGCGATTTTTCTTGCAGCCAAGGCCACAGTCTCTTTCATTGTGACGTAAAGGGATTAGGCTATTTCGTGGCTTAGCTCCACTGTCCTATGATCTCTCATTGTTCATTGTTATATCTCTATTACATCGCGCTATCACCGACCGTTTCGTTACTTGGAACAAATAGTTTGTTTTCATGTCCATCTGTCCGAGGTGCATTTATTATCCGACCAGAAAACTAAAGCGTCCCCATAAATTGTCCTTATTGCACAAGAAGACACATTTCATCTGCTCTTGAGGTACTTTAAAAACTACCCGCATCCTCCCAGTTTGAGTTGCCATTTGATTTATATTTAATGTACGCGTTTTTATTGCCATGACGTGCGAACTAGCAAAGCAGCATTTTGCTACTGTTATCTGGCCTGTAATCTGTCGTCTACGTGCCTGAACTGCTTAAAAACTACACGATGTTTTTCGCATAGCCATTGGACCGTGATCAGCCCAACGGACGTCCTCAATGGAGATTTACGGTATTCGCTCAGGATGAAGGTGGCGAGGGCTTGGTGGGATACGCGGATGTGCAGGTGAACCTAAAGGACATCAACGACAATGCACCTATCTTCCCCCAGGGAGTCTACTTTGGGAATGTCACTGAGAACGGTACGGCTGGCATGGTGGTGATGACCATGACAGCTGTGGACTACGACGACCCATCCGAGGGAACCAATGCGCGCTTGGTGTATTCCATCGAGAAGAACGTGATCGAGGAGGAAACAGGCTCACCCATTTTCGAAATTGAGTCCGAGACAGGTGTCATCAAAACCGCGGTGTGTTGTTTGGACCGTGAGCGTACGCCGGACTATTCTATACAGGTAGTGGCGATGGATGGTGGTGGGTTAAAGGGTACAGGGACAGCGTCTATACGAGTGAAAGATATAAACGATATGCCGCCGCAGTTTACTAAAGACGAGTGGTTTACGGAAGTTGATGAAACGGACGGGGTCAACCTTCCGGAAATGCCGATTCTAACCGTTACCGTGCACGACGAGGATGAAACCAACAAGTTCCAATACAAGGTTATCGAAAACAGCGGCTACGGAGCAGATAAATTTACAATGGTGCGCAACAATGATGGAACTGGTTCCCTCAAGATTGTGCAGCCCTTGGACTATGAGGATTTGTTGCAGAGCAACGGTTTCCGCTTTAGAATCCAAGTAAATGACAAAGGAGAAGACAATGACAACGATAAATATCACGTTGCGTATTCGTGGGTAGTTGTAAAACTACGAGATATAAACGATAACAAACCCCAATTTGAACGGCCCAATATTGAAGTTTCTGTGTTTGAAAATGCCGAGGTGGGCAAGAGTTTAGAGACGTTCAAGGCAACTGACCCCGATCAAGGCGGCAAGAGTAAAGTTTCGTATGCCATCGACAGGACTTCAGATCGAAAGAGACAGTTCTCAATCAATCAGGAGGGCACGGTTAGCATTCAACGTTCTCTAGATAGAGAAGACACGCCAAGGCATCAGGTCAAGATCTTGGCAATCGATGACGGCGTGCCACCAAAAACTGCCACTGCCACACTTACCGTCATCGTTCAGGACATCAACGATAACGCGCCGTCCTTCCTGAAAGATTACCGCCCTGTCCTTCCCGAACACATTCCACCACGGAAGGTTGTGGAGATATTGGCAACCGACGATGACGACCGGTCGAAAAGCAATGGTCCTCCGTTCCAATTCCGGCTGGATCCGGGTGCAGACGATATCATTCGAGCATCATTCAAAGTAGAGCAGGATCAAAGTAAGTGTGTTATTTTTATTTTGGAATTTATGATGTGACCTTTTGCGATGCATGTTTTCAGAGGGTGCGAACGGAGACGGTATGGCCATCGTTTCATCGCTGCGCTCCTTTGATCGCGAACAACAGAAGGAATACCTTATTCCGATCGTCATCAAGGATCACGGCAATCCAGCGATGACTGGTACTAGCACGCTGACAGTAGTGATCGGTGACGTGAACGATAATAAAATGCAGCCGGGCTCAAAGGAAATATTTGTGTATAACTATCAGGGCCAAGCGCCGGAAACAGAAATTGGGCGCGTGTATGTGTATGACCTCGACGATTGGGACTTGCCGGATAAGAAGTTCTACTGGGAGGGCGCAGAACATCCGCGGTTTAAACTCAATGAGGACACCGGCATGATATCAATGAGACACGGTACGCGAGATGGGAAATACCACCTGCGGTTTAAGGTTTATGATCGTAAGCATACGCAAACAGATGTGCCTGCGAACGTAACAGTGACAGTCAAAGAAATACCGCACGAAGCGGTCATAAATTCTGGCTCGGTGCGGATCGCGGGAATCACCGACGAGGACTTCATTCGCATCTGGAACTACAAAACACAGTCGCTCTCGAAGAGCAAGGCGGAGAAATTCAAGGATAAAATCGCGGAGCTGCTGAAAACTGAGCGGGACAATGTGGATGTGTTTAGTGTACAGTTGAGACGTAAGCATCCGCCTGTGACGGATGTTAGGTTCAGTGCGCGTGGCACGCCGTTCTTCAAGCCGGTCCGTTTAAACGGCATCGTCTTAATGCATCGTGAAGCTATCGAGCGTGAGGTTGGTGTCAACATTACGATGGTGGGAATCGACGAGTGTTTGTACGAAAACCAGATGTGTGAGGGATCGTGCACGAATACACTGGACATCAGTGCCTTGCCGTACATGGTCAACGCAAATAAGACCTCGTTGGTAGGCGTGCGAGTTGACGTATTGGCCGAATGCACGTGCGGCGCGAGGAACTTCAGCAAGGAGGAGAATTGCCGGAACAATCCCTGCTATAATGGAGGTCGCTGCATGGAAACACGATACAGCCTGACATGTTCATGTCCAGCCGGCTATAACGGACCACGCTGCCAGCAAACATTAAGGAGTTTCCGAGGAAATGGCTGGGCTTGGTATCCACCTCTTGAGATGTGCGATCAATCACACTTGCACTTTGAATTTGTCACGAAGAAGCAAGAAGGTTTGCTCCTGTATAATGGACCAATAGTGCCACCGGAACCGGATGAGGAGCTGGTATCCGACTATATTGCAGTGGAATTAGAAAAGGGTTATCCGCGATTGCTTATTGATTTTGGTTCCGGTACGTTGGAACTTCGAGTCAAAACCAAAAAGACGTTAGATGATGGCGAATGGCATAGACTGGATATTTTCTGGGATACTGAGAACGTACGAATGGTTGTCGATTACTGTAAATCAGCTGATATCGCCGAGCTGGAAGATGGAACTCCTCCTGAATTTGATGACAGTAGTTGTCAGGCGCAGGGCACGATACCGCCATTCAACGAATATCTAAACGTCAACACGCCGCTACAAATTGGCGGACTATTTGTCGATCAGTTTGATCCTTTGACGTACCACTGGCAATCCATGCCGGCTGCTAAAGGCTTTGATGGTTGCATTCGTAATCTATTCCACAATTCTAAACTTTACGATCTAGGCGTTCCCGGCCTGTCCCGGAACAGCGTTGGGGGCTGCCCGCAGACGGAAGAAATGTGCGGTCGTTCCGATGCAACATCGCGCTGCTGGGAACATGGCACATGCATTGGTTCCTTTAACGAAGCAAAATGCCATTGTAAGCCTGGTTGGACTGGTCCGGCATGCACCATCCCCACGATTCCGACCTCTTTCAAGCCGCAGTCGTATGTAAAGTACGCGCTTAGTTTTGAACCGGATAGATTTAGTACGCAGATCCAGTTAAGATTTAGAACGCGCGAGGAGCATGGCGAGCTATTCCGGGTGTCCGACCAGCATAACCGCGAATACGGCATTTTGGAGATCAAAGATTCCCGTCTTCACTTCCGCTACAATCTGAACTCTTTGCGGACCGAAGAGCGCGACATTTGGTTGAGCGCAGTTGCAGTCGACGATGGTCAATGGCATGTTGCGCGGGTCAGCCGATATGGATCTGCAGCCACATTGGAACTGGACGGTGGAGAAGGTCGGCGATACAACGAAACGTTTACGTTCATCGGTCACCAGTGGCTTCTGGTCGACAAACAGGAAGGAGTGTACGCTGGTGGAAAAGCGGAATATACTGGAGTGCGGACGTTTGAGGTCTATGCGGATTATCAGAAAGGTACACTCAATTAAATCCTTAAACCCTTATTAACTGTCTGACCTCTTAAACTCCACTCTGTGACAATCCAACTTTGCACTTTGCTTTATAACTACTAGTTAAACGCACCGCTTTTGTGTTTTTTTGGCAGGATGCTTGGATGATATTAGACTGGAGGGAAAGCACTTACCGTTGCCGCCGGCGATGAACGGCACGCAATGGGGTCAGGCGACGATGGCGCGCAACCTGGAGAAGAACTGCCCCTCTAATAAACCTTGCGCGAACGTGATCTGTCCGGAGCCATTCGAATGCGTCGATCTGTGGAATGACTACGAGTGCACGTGAGTAGACGTTATTTTTCCTCGCCTGTTTGCTCCACTTATTGGATATGTAGCGCCATCGACAGAAAACGAAAACAACAAACAGCACTCACTCTGAGTTTGGTTCATTTCGTTTACAAATCGTTATTTTTGCAGAGAATAATTGCTTATACATCCTACCAGCTTCCAGTCACTGTGAAATGAAGTGTATTCAATTTTACGACTGGCGCACATTTGCAGAACACGTTTCGCGCAGGCGACGGCGCCATCCTCGTTCTCGTTTTTATCATTTTCTAATTTGTTTCAATGTCTATGAAGTACTGGCAGCAAGGATTTAGAAGCAATTATTATTTATGATTTTCAACCATGCGAACGGCGGCACTGAGTTACTTCTTACCAACTTTCGTGCAAATTATTATTTATCCGCTTGCTCTTCACTCTGCGTTTTTAGCTAAACGTGGGGAGTGTGCATTGTGTTTTATTACATTTCTCTTCTATTAATTCCATAACGGCTATGACTCGACTTTAACTTAATATCTTTATCTCTTCTCTCTTCACCATTCGATTGGAATTCTTTGACCCGGAATTGTTTTCTTTCTACCAACTCCTTGTACTTTCTTAAGGATTTTTATTTATGAACGCATGGTGTGCGCAGTGTTTTTCCTCCATTACGTTGCGGTCTCTTTATTCATTACCAAGTTTACGTTCTGTTTACGACCGTGAAATTATAATTTATAATCGCGACCAAAAGTTCCACGCGTAATTAACGCCCGCAAGGCACTCCCTTTTGAGTCCTCTACTCTTCCTTTGGTGTACTTAGTTTATAGCATCGATTACATAATTACTAGACTTAATAAGTTTGCCCCGAAGTGCATTTTGAATGAAAGTAAATGCTGCACACGAATATTTCACTTTTGATGGCTGAATAATTGAAGGTTGAGTGTCCTGCAACAATGTGAAATCGCTGTTACACGCATATATTACTAAGCACTGCGGATGTGAATGCTGCAGGCAACGCAGGAAAAAAATTAGCAACTTTTATTCGCCACCGCGATGTCATTTGTATTTATGACGCGTCTATGTGCGCGTCTAAAATAAACGTCGAGCGAATTTTGTGTATACGTATTTTACATTTTGTGGCGGTAGAGCACGAACGATTTATTTCCTTATTGCCGGGGACGGCTTTTAAGGGAAGGGATGCGTCCCCAGACCAGCGTCGTAAACGCCGTTCGGCATCGGGAAAAAGCTTTGACGCTTGCTGCCCCGTAGTACATGGAGGTTTTTCGTGTTATTACGTGCCGTCATGCGTTGCGACATTGGCCATGCTGGCGGCAGTGGGAACATTTTGCAATCCGCACCCGACTCGCGCTTATTCCTAAACCAGCAGCTTGACGACAACGCGAGCGAACATTTACAACGATGCCAGCAAGAAACTAGCATAATCTATGTGCTGCTGTAGTTTTTGCTGCTTGTCGAGGCGAAAAACGCTTATTTTCAACTCTAGTTTAAACAAATAACACACCGGCAAAGCCGGCGATCTTTATGCTGCAAAACGTGTAATGTAATGAAAAAGAAATTTTAATTTAAAGTAAAATATTTTTACGTTGGATAGTGGAGTCACTAAGGGTGACAGTCAGGATAGACATTCACTTTGCTTAACGTTTAAAGCCGCTGAATTGAAATGAACGTTTTTATTCCGAATAGCCTGGACTATATCTAATTAAACGCGTACCCCTAGTATATGGTTACGCCAGAAGCGGGAATATAACAATAGCCATGAAAGGTAATTAGGCGTTGCATGTGCGCCTATTAGATATAATTACTCATCGTAATTAATAATTTGCGCCTCGCTTTTGACGGAGCTACGCCAGAATCGCCCGGCATATTCCATGCGGCGCTGCAAACTGAAATCATTCCAAAAACAATTTTAATTGTTATTCCAACTATACTGGCATCGTTTAACCGGGCTAATTAGCACTGGTGGCTGATAAAATTCTAACGTTGATTTGCGAGTTTAATTAGTTACTATTAGCTCTTGCGATTATCTGAAATTAATAATTTAAATCAATCATATCAGGCTTGAACTTAATACAAAGCTGAATTGCAATTAATATTAATTGTGACTAGTGTCAAGGTGATAAATAGTTATGGAATCCGATAAAAACTGGATTGTTCATTGCGAGTTTTACAACAAGCACACATGGGCGCGTGTTTTTAGAGCTTTTGTAAAAATTTTATTATCGTCTATATTTTTCATCGCCACCGCTGTGCGAATAATTGTTTCCATTCGAATTTATTTAACTTGACAGCGAAATGTTTTTATTTTTGTTAACCGAATTATAGACTGGTACGGCGGGATATCCTCTAATAAAATATGTGGCGCAAATCGCTGCTGTGCCCTGATGAAGAACCATACGCTACCAGATTGGTGGATTTTCACATTGCGATTTATGCAATATTCAATATTTCATGCGCACATATAAATCAATTTCGGCGAGCGGTGGCCTAAAGCGAGACCGCCCAACAAGATAACGTCAAAAGTTTATTATAGAATGAATTGCATGCTGCGGCGTGTGAACTACCACAGTGTCATCTAGCGGGTGGAAAAACGGGGTTAGATTTGCAACGCACAGGATGACCTGCTTTTTGGTGAGTGAGTGATAACATTGCGAGCGCTGCTACGCAGTTCGTAACTTACTTAAATCCTACTTTAATACATTGATAGGATAATATAACGTTAACAACGTTAACGCTAACAATTGGCTGAGAATTTTAATAAGTTTGAAGCTCTTCATAGTAAGACTGGAATTATGGAATTATGCTTCATCCCTGCATTGGTGGAGTTACGTCTAGTTGTAAAAAGTTTAATAATCCTTTACTTCCAGCCATCAGCTTATTGAAATATTTTACGTCCGAAACATAAAACGAATTTATCTACGATATTTCTGTACGGATAGTACTAGAAGAAATGCACATCCTGCCATCGACTTTAACCGCAGGCATCATCTTGTTAAGCGCATTGCCGCCCGCTCACCCATCTCCGACTGCGTGCTCAAGTAAGCTTTTAACGTCGTTATTAATGACTTAAATCTTTCGCGTGAATAATAAAGCGCATAAATCTTCAAGTCGCGGGTGCACGCCAGAGGTAGAGCGCAATTTTAAAATTAGGAAAATTGTACACTGTGCCTACTGCGAATGCCGAAAAAATGTGGGAAAACTCGAAAAGTCGACGTGGCGTAAAATGTAGGAGGAATGAAAAGTCATCGGCGACGATGCGTGCATTTAGTCTGGTGAAAAATGACGCGGAAAGCGAATTATCGATATTTTCGATTACGCGCCCTGCTTTGTTGGCAGGAACTGTAATTTAAAGTAGACAAAAGCGCAGCAAAGTGTTTGAAACTTTACGATCGAAAAGTGGATAGTAAAATGCTACGCTGCGATTGTAAGCCGATTAGAAGGGGCTGATTGTTATAGAGAAGTCGCCAATAGGAAGCAAACTAATTTTATACGCTTCAAAATATTAAAATAAACATATTAAATCACAATTTATATCACAGCGTTCCGCAATGCAGCGGTTGTTTGATCATTTCTGGCGCAATCTGAATCCAATTCTAGCTGTATGGCCTCAAAAGCGGTAGTGTATTGATTGCCTGCAATTGCAACGATTGCGAGCCTGACCTTAACTGCAATTACGCGGTTGTTCAAATTCATAAAATAATCAATCTCGGCTCCAAGGCGCAAAAGATAAACAGCCTCTCAAATTGCGCCCAATTTGAACCACGTTCAATAAAAATTTACGCAAATACATTAATAGAATGTCGACTTCACGTGCTTTAGACTTGACGATTTAATTATTTTGTCCATTTCAAAATATTTCTTGCATAGATTTAATTAAGGAGATTACAATCGAATATTAATCTGTGCTGAATCGTAATAATCCAGGCAAAACGTTGAGTAAATTAATGGAAAGGAATAAAATAAATAATTTGACTCGTATTGTTTCACTCCAAAGGAGCGAATAATTTTAAATGAATTTCTGCTGATGAATTAAAAGTCCTATCTGATTGACATTAATTTGGCGCGTAGCATACTTTTAATTAGTGGAGGAACCCATGCGAGTTAATGATAATTAAATCAACCCGCTCAAGTTTATCAATTTAGTCGAAACCAATATTAGTAAGTACTTGAATTAATTGCACTCATTTTCGTGATACACGCATAAGATTACTGGCGGAAAACGGATAAATGCAGATATAGTCCGTTCGGATTCTTCGCGTACTTTGAAACGGGAGAAATTGTTAAAGTCGTCTGGCGTTTATTTAATTATCAAAGTTATGCCCGGCTGCATGCCGCGCAATTGGAAACTCGATGACGCGTAATCCTGTTGCTAATGCGCATGGTATTAAATCAGCGAACGAACATTGCTTGTTAGTTGTTGAGAGTTTAAAATTGTCTGTGCTAACTTACTTGCATTTCAAACAAGTGCGCAAAAGTTTGTCGTGAGAAGATGACAGCTCGACGAAGCAAAATTTCAAAATTTCTGCTTCATTATTCCAGTGATATATTGTTCCTAATTTGGAATGTAATCAAGTTCAGACATCCACCACCGCCACGATATTTGCTCACGTCTATATGTTATAAAGGTTGCGAGTGCGCGTGAATGATGAAATATTTATGTTGTTGATGAGGTGTGAACAAGCCAGATTTGCTTTCATTTATTTATTATTTTTTTTCGGCCATTGTGGTAGCTGATTTGACTCCACCGTGCACTCTCGCTGCAATGCAAAAGTTTAATACTTTCTTTCATAATGTTTAATAGGAAAAGTTCGGCGTAGAAGCACTCGTACTTGTGTACACAGCTTATTTTCGCTGTGTAGAATGCGCATGAGGGGCGTAAGAATGCGAAATTGAGAGAAACTCACCGCGTACGTAATGTGTTCCACCGCGGGGGAAAGCTCGAAAAACACACAAAACAGAACACCACAAAAAGGGCATAACTAAGAAAAGTGACAAAATTCATAAATAATAATGAGGCACACGGAATGAGAAATGAAGAAAAAATTACGCGCGCGACAAACGAGAAAAAGAAGTTACACGGGAAGTCATTTTTCAAGTGAAGTAAGAAAACAAGTAAAAAATCTGTTTGCATAATGAGAACCGGAAGTGTGAAGCATTTTTGTCATTGTCATGTTTACTTTTTAGGCTAGTTTACTTTTTGCAAGGTACATAAAATGCAAACGACGTAATTAATTATTGTTTGCATTTAAATGCAAAATTAAAAATACTTTTACCGCTCCTGTTCTTAGCGTTCTTAGCTATTTTAATGCGCTAGTTGAAAACTAATTTGTTTGTGTTGGTTTCGCGCAGAGCACAAATATAGCCTACACTGTCGTTATGCTCCTGGTGTTAATCTGGTGTTACTAATGTTGTGCGCGGTAATGTTGTTGATAATCACAAAATTGCTCGTTGTCGTAAAGGGACAATCTGGTTGGAGGCGACAGTCTCTTGGGCAAACAGAATTTTGAGAGCCAAGCTGTGATTATAATAGCACTAGAACGAGAATTGTGTGGAAACCCTTTTCGGGTCTAGTCATTCATAGACGTTTCTGGTTTAATGGAGCATTATACAGTGGAAAAAATAGTTGAGACTTAATAATTCCATCCAAGATTGTGTGTACAGCATTTATTTCTACGAAAATGTCTCCCTAATAACACTTTTACTTCTTATACTCTTGTCAACATCATACAAAATCACTCGCCATCACCATAACTCGGGAAAAACTATTGATCACTATCGATCATAACTGTTTGTCTTTCTACTGGCGCGCAGTTGTGGAGAAGGGCGGGTCATGTCTCCTGATAGCAAGGACTGCATGGACAAGGACGAGTGCCTCGATTTGCCCTGTCTGAACGGCGGCACCTGCATCAACCAGGAGCCGCGGCTACGCTACCGCTGCATCTGCCCGGATGGTTTTTGGGGCGAGAACTGCGAGTTAATTCAGGAGGGTCAAACGCTCAAGCTGAGCATGGGCGCGCTCGCCGCCATTCTCGTCTGCTTGCTCATCATTCTCAGTAAGAGCCACAGACGCACAATCAGAATCGCTCGCGCTCCTAGAGCGAAAAACCATGTCGGACTTTGTTCGATAAGACTTTGTCGTACTAGTCGTTGCTCAGCGGCTCGAGCCCTTCTTGCCTGTACTGCACGCTTGCATGTTTTGTTGACCTTTAGAGATGTAGTGTTTTTGCTGGAAATGTTGAACCGTACAGAGGAGCCATTATTATTGAAACATTATGGCGATGTTATTTTGTTTCTGTTCTAACTTGATGAAAATATGATTCATGCAAATCGTGAGTGGGAATTTATCACAGCCACAATATTCGTTTTTCGCGTGTTCGATTACATGTCACTTTCACATCGCTTCGAATTTCAACTGTCGTCGGTCTATTAAAAGCCCCAACAATCCCACTGCATCAACACGCTGACGCGAAAGCGCACAACGCATCAGCCATTTCCGCGCTATGTTGTTGACAACCAAATTTAAAGTGATTGATTATTGTTCTCATTCGCACCCATTACGAATTAAGGCATACATCGAAGTACAGCTATATAGGAAAGCTATCGCCAAGACTTAATATTACATCGATCGATCTGACTTAAAATTTAGTTTACTTAAACATTGACGATCCCATCATAGTAGGTCATAACTTAATATTATGCAGCAACATGTCGGCATTGTGTCATATCCCGTCACGTTTAATAACGACACTCTCGGTGCGCAATTATCCGTTGTAGCTCATGCGAGACGAATGGGATACACCTTGTGCAAACATGGCGCCCGATAGTGCATTAATTCCAGGAGTGGAGACGCATCTAACAGGGCAAATGGGTCAAATAGACACTCGGATTGACAGATATTGGCGGGACATGCTAGGACACGTGTAATTACTATCAAGATTCAATTATTCGACATCTGCATTGATTGCGACTATGATTTTAATTTACTTATTCCAATCAACGCCTCATAATAACATCAAATTATGGTGTTATCATAAGGTGTCAGCATGTTAAATTTTTAATATTCACTTAAATAACTATCACAGGCAATTCGTTGTTTTCATAACATGTAACAACAAAAACTATCCTACACTGCTTTCAATTGAAAAATATGATTTATTTATTATTCGAGCCAATGAGAAAAGAAATCAATTATTAAAAAATATAAAATATTCAAATACAGAACAAAGTCACTTCATAATATCCCGCCTCAAAGTTATACCAATCAATATATAACATAATTAATATATATATATATATATATA